>VICI01002567.1:0-16130 GCA_019593645.1 Akabosia matsudoensis
TGAGCTTTGAGCGTGAGTGAGCTTGTGCAAGAAACCGTTCACAAAGGAGCAATGTATTTTGTATGGGAGCACTTGTGAGCGGTTTCTTGCGCCGCTTAAAGTTATTTTGTCAATCCAGTACTGCGAACAACGCAATGCTTAACAAACGAGAAAGAATGTGGTTGAAGGTGACGAGATGAAATTCCTCTTAGTTTTGTGTTATGCGCAGTAACCGGTATATGGCCGATGCACACGTACGAAAAAGGAAAAAAGTAATGTTTGTGCGTACACGAGTGTTGTCATTGAGGGAATTCACTCAGTTAATGTCTTGTGTAGGTCAGTGCAGCGTCCGTGGATTTTGATGAAGAAGTGAAGCATTAAGGAAGTTCCCAAGTGGATGGCGTTTCCTCCATCTTGGTGATATAGAAACTCCATAGAAACTCACGTGTGATGTGCACGTGAAGCAAGTGTATGAAAGTACGGCGGTGGAGGTGGAGGAGTTAGATACGGAGTAGGAAATGCTACATTGTGGCCAACTTGTCAAATTGTTGCTACTAAAACTGCCTCGATAAGTATGGGAAAGGGACTTATTGGTCTGCATCAGTGTTTGACGTCAGACGGGTAGTTGAGAATAGACGAAACACGTTCAGTAACTGAAAGCTCCAAAAGATCAGAAAAATCAAAAAGTAATTAAGGTTGTTAAAAGGTTCAAGAACTTGAGCGGTCAGACATCTGAAGAGAAAACCTTGAGTTTTCATAGTTTTTGTTGAATTCAGTTGATTGAGAGACACTGCCAAATCAACATGTCTATGTCAATGTCCCCGGGGGGAAGTCCGCCGAAAAACCCAGGCTCTTCAATTCCCATACAACAGATTGTAAAAGAAGGCCTGTTGTACAAAAGAGGTCAGTCGTATTTATTGTTATCAACTCGCTATGAATATCTCGATGAGTAAGATTTTTAAATGGTATTTAAACTTTGTTTTGTAGGAGAGAAAAGAAGGAACTGGCGACCGCGCTACTTTTACTTGCTCGCGGACGGTTCCCTGCGGGGATTCAAAACGAAACCAGAAAATCCGTTTCAAACAGAGCCGCTCAATAATAACTTCACCGTGAAGGATTGCCAAATTATGAAAATGGATAGGCCCAAGCCCTATACATTTGTGATACGAGGACTCGAGTGGACTCGCGTGATTGAACGCACATTTTATGCTGATTCGGAGGAGGACAGATGGGAGTGGTTGACAGCTATTGACAAGGTGAAGGAGTCGCTTATGTTGAGCACCTCGTCGGATGCCTCATTCTCAAGTCAGCAGTTAACTCCTCAGCCAAGTTCAAGCAATGGCTTGAATGACGTGATGCTGGTCGACTCAGCAGAGGAAACGAGCTGCTCAGGCAATGATCCGGAACTCTGTAACAAATTTGTTGCCAACCAAGGCACATCCTACGGAAGACTTTCAAGGAGAAAGAAAGTCGTTAGTTAAATAATTGCAAACAATTAGCGCACGCACTAGAGGTAAAAAATAAACAAGATTTTTATTACTTGTTGCAGACTTTTGAAAATTTCGAGTTTATAAAGCTGTTGGGAAAAGGAACGTTCGGGAAGGTAGTTCTATGTAGAGAGAAAATGTCGAGAAAATTATTTGCCGTAAAAATTTTGAGAAAAGAGGTTTTCATCAAAAAGGAAGAAGTTGCCCATACGCTCACTGAAAACAGAGTTCTGCAAACGACCAATCACCCTTTTCTCATAGTAAGTTTTTATTAACCGAGAATAGTTGAGAATAGTGACCGGGCTCGTTATAAATTTTGTGTTCTGTTTTTCTCCAGTCACTCAAGTGCTCCTTCACAACAAGCGATAGACTTTGTTTTGTAACTGAATATGTTAATGGAGGTGAATTGTTCTTCCACTTAAGAGAGGAGAAGGTCTTCTCAGAAGATAAAACTAGGTTTTACGGTGCTGAAATCATCTCGGCTATTGGTTATCTTCATCAGAACGGAATTATTTACAGAGATCTGAAGGTATGAGCGCTAAGGGACTGAACAAAATGCAATTGGAAACTTTATGCAAGCTCCATTGAAATAAAGAAAAAGTTTTTATCCAAAAATTAAGCTTATAGGCCTATATATATCATATATTAGTTAATCTATGCGTGTGATTGTGCAATGTGCAATCAATGTATGATTTCTCTTCTAGCTGGAGAATCTTTTGCTTGACAAAGACGGTCATATTAAACTAGCCGATTTCGGGCTCTGTAAGGAAGACATCACTTACGGGAGGACGACAACAACGTTTTGTGGGACACCGGAGTACTTGGCACCTGAGGTGACTTTTCGAAGGAGAATTTTATTTTTATGAAAAGTTTCGGCAGGAGGACTTAGTAGTACTTGTTACTCATTATTTTAATGTACCAGGTCTTGAAGGATGATTATTACGGTCGTGCTGTGAACTGGTGGGGCACTGGTTAATGATTTGATATGATATGATAATTTCAATGTCAAAACTTAAAGTATAATTCGGTCAATTTATTTTGAAAGGTGTTGTCATGTACGAGATGATGGTCGGCCGCCTTCCTTTCGACAACCAAGAAGATCATGATAGACTGTTCCAGCTAATTCTCACGCAACAAGTTCGGTTTCCACATTCAGTAACTCCTGAAGCTCGGGACCTCCTCTCTAGTCTGTTACGGAAGAATCCTCGGGATAGACTAGGAGGTGGACCAGACGATGTGAAAGAGGTGACGAGTCACTCTTTCTTTGGTTGCATTAACTGGGATGATCTTGTTCAAAAGAAGGTGAAAACACGAGCAAAAACTTGTATTACTTCCCCAGCCGTCACATGGCTTTTCGATCTAATCACTTTAAAACACTTCGTACATGTTTAATTTGCAGGTTCCGCCACCATTTCAACCTCAAGTGACATCGGACACCGATACCCGTTACTTTGACACAGTGTTCACTAGAGAAACCGTAGAGCTCACACCACCAGAAAATGAAGAGCATTTAAGGAGCATACCTGAACAGAACGATGACGACTTTCAAAATTTCTCTTACCGGGACCTTTCGTCAACCATGGGAGCTTCATATCATTCCAGCCCTCTAAGTCTGGCCCTAGACTAATCAAGTTTATATCTATCAATACGTGAAATAATCCTGAAAAGCCAATCAATTTAGTTTGGTAACCTTGACATTGATCAACTTTCAGCAGCATCAACATTTACTCGAGTCGTTTTTAAGTTTCTTCGCGTTGAGGCTAAGGCCTCTCTCTTTTAATCCATGTTTTGACTTAGTTGTAGTTAATTGTGCTGGTCAATTTCTTGATGATGATTGTGACAAGTAATAATAATGAGCATAGGGAATACCTTAAGAATCAAGTTCAGTTATCGAAATTCGAGTTGACGCGTACGTTGGTTTGTGCAGAAGAAAGCTAACTCGCCATCGAAGTGACGTGTGCGTGTTTATATCGAAGTCGTAGTTGATTCAGTGTAGTTTTGTTTATATTGTAGTTGTTACTTTTTTTGTCTATTCTCCTGACTTTCTTAATGAAATAGTTGAACAGAACTGATAAAAAGTTTATGAAGACAGGAACAAATTTAATAGTTTTTTGTACATTTAAGACATGTTTATTTAGCGCAATTTTACATTTTGAATGTTTTAACTTGAGGGAGAGAAAATCTGTGGAACTGTTGTGGTAACAATGTTGACGACGTATCAGAACGCTGTTTTCGACGCATGAAAAGCGGAGTGTTTCAGTTTTGTATTTTATGGCCATGCGTAGCGTAACGAAATGAAAAAACGTACCGAGTACCGATTGTGATAGTGACTTCTGCCAGGTATTGGGAATAGTGAAACGATGAAAAAAATGCGCATAGATTATTGGTGAATTGGATATGTATACGAAAAACAAAAAAGGAATCAGGCAGTTTTTAGTTTAGTTAGATGTAAAGGAGAATAAGAGATGAGACCATGAAAAAAGGAAAAATAAAGAAAAAATTGGGAATCGGTATTTATATCGCATATATTGAAAGTTATAAAGATATAAAGTTATATATATAAAGTTATAAAGATAAGCCCTTATTTTTTGGATCATCCATGAGGAGTTTGCTGGTGAGAAAAGAAGGTAAAACCAGTGCGGTTGAACACACTTGCAAAGTAGCGATAGCATTATGAAGCACTACTATTGTACAACACGAAGCACTACGCTTCCGGGACACGCTGCACTACCATTAAGAAAAACATAGTAGTTCTTTAAAATAGCATAAAGTAAGGTTATGCTAGTATATAGAGCTACATATATCATCCCCCCAAAACGAACCCCCATTTAAAAAAATTTCGGGTGCCTCCAGGAACCTGTGGAGGGCTTATCTTACAGGCTTAAAAGATATTGGAGGCTTATCCTTTGTTACATATATCCTAACGTGCATATCAAGTTTTTGCTTCATAAAAAAAACCGCTCCAGAAGAGATACAGAGGTCCTTGTTCTTTACAGGTTCCTGCGAGCATCGAGCACCCACAATTTAACAAATGGCAATGGCGGTTGGTGGTTTTATTGTAATTGTGTTTGCGAAGATTTCGCCGATACTAGATCCAATTTAATCGGTATCAAGTTTGCTAGCGATTTTTCAGAGTCGTTAAATTACAAACGTAGTAAAATCAGCGTCTCGATCAACGCAACGCCGTTAATAGAAACTTAATGCGTGAAAATCCGAAAGAAACAAAGGGTTTGGGGCGAAGAGAGAAGAAAGGCAGGAAATATCAGTGGTTCAAAACTCTTGGCCGATATAAATTTCCTTGAGCTGCTCTCTGCTCTGCAAAAAGTTTGAATTAGTTTGACTCTTGCAAAAATTGTCTTGTAGTTGTTTTTGGTCTTTGACCACTCAGTCAGTTGACAATGTCCTCAGCAGATCCAGACTGGCGTCCACCTCTTGTCGAGATCGCTACGACGTAAGTTTCAAAACTTTGAACTTTGTTGTTGGCTGAACAGAAACCCGATAACCCGAATGAAATTGAAAACAAAGTGTAAAATCTGTTAATTGATTTCTTTTGTTTTAGAATGGGCGACATAACGATTGAACTTTACTGGGACCATGCGCCAAAGACTTGCCGAAACTTTGCAGAGCTCGTCCGCCGGGGTTATTTTAATGACACCAAGTATCCACCGAATCATTCCAGATTTTATGATCCAGGTGAGAAGAATGTCATGATTAAAAACACTAAAAAAAGTTGTTTGCGGAGAAAAAAATTCCTTTTCCTTATTTCTTAGGGCGGTGATCCCACCGGAACAGGCCGCGGGGGTGCTTCCATTTACGGCAAGTTTTTTGACGACGAAATCCATCCCGACCTAAGACACACCGGCGCCGGGATCCTGTCCATGGCGAACGCAGGGCCGAACACAAACGGATCTCAGTTTTTTATCACTCTCGCCCCGACCCAGTGGCTGGACAAGCACCACGCCATATTTGGTCGGGTGAAACACGGAATGCACGTCGTTAAAAGGATCGGTGCCGTGGAAACGGACAGCAGTGACCGGCCTGTCGACGATGTCAAGATTGTCAGCGGAACTGTCTTGTAAATAAGAAAATATGGAGTAAAAACGTTTTCATATCTCTTTTTAATTAATTTTTTATTGTAAATTGTGCGAGTGTCAATAAAAGCAGTACAAAATAATGATATTTTTTTTACAAAATTAAACCGTTTCTTAATCATTTGTACAAAATTAATTATGATGCCTGCATTCGGACGCGAGGCACTGCCACGTAGCACTTTTGATTGGTCGTGTCCATCCAGCCAATCGGTCCTAGCTCGCAGTCTGCACAGGTCAAGAACTTGATGTTATCTACTTGATGAGATACTCCGACATTCTCAAAGGTAAACATGTTGTCCACGAAAAACCATTCTGAAATTGTGTCAGTCTCCACTTCCGGTGCGTTCTTCTTTTGTGTCATCTTTGGCAAAGTCTACGAAAGAGTAAAATCAAATGTCGTCAGTGGGCATCTCTGGATTCAGTCAGACGGGAGGTCAAATGTGACAATTGAGCGTCAGTTACCTTTTCCACTAGCAAGTAGTCCCCGCTCAATGGACACAGGATTTTTGACGGACAGTGAGTGCAGACCAGCTCAAATTTATTTTTTCCGTCTTGCACATTCTCACTGGCTGCCTCGGCACTGGACATGATTCCGAATTTTTAATTGTTATTCTTGTTTCCGAAATATTTTTCGAACACTAAATTCAACAGTTGACAACTGACGAAAGGATTTGCTGCGTGTGACCGGTAAAGTGGACAGGATGTCAGTTTGGTGCCATGCTGAACCAAAAATAAAACTTTTACCATTCCCGTTCGACGTTCCATCATCTGTTCTCTACATTCTCATTACGCCCCAAAGGGCCTCATTCTGTGTAAGAAGCAAAGCTATCAAGTTAACAAACCATTATTTCGTCGTTTTTTTGTAATTAAATCTTTTTTTATTTTTTACATTTTCAAATTAACAGCCTTTTCATTAAATTTCTATTGCGAAATTAAATCTTTTCCGCGAAAATATAGGAAGGTAAACAAAACGAGAATTGTAAAGTATTCTCACCAGGAAATTTGATTAATTAAACTACACACTATTTGAATATAAACGTATGTACTTTTTCTTGTGAATTGGCATATTTTAAATGTAAAACAAAAATGTTTTATACAAAGAATTCGGAACAACCGGGAGGGGGGAGGGGAGGATGGAAAATTCAAATTTTAAAGTAAAGAACATTCAACATAACAACATTTTTTTCTTCTCTCACTCAACATGAACGTGTATTATGCAGGCACAAAACAAAATATGTAGGAGAAAAACAAAACACTTTTTACAGTAGAAAACGTCGGATGAAAATGCACTGTACAAAGATTGAAAATTGGATCAAAAGTTTTTTCTTAAGGTTCCTAGCCATTATGACTTTTTGCCTAGCGCTTTGTTAGTTTCGTCCGTTTTAGCTTTGCCCGCAGACTCTCGTGCGAGACGCTCTTGTTCCCGCTTAGCAGCCGCTTCTTCTCTTTGCTTCCTAATTATTGCCAATCTATAATTAAGAAAAAAATAAGAAATTAGTTAGGTATTGATCAGTCGTAGAGAGCTATTCTTCAATTGACTGACTAATTAATTACCTGGCTAAATCTGCTCTAGCTTGTTCTGTCTTTCCTTCGTCCTGGAGTTTTCGGTAGTGAGCCTTGGCACGTTCTTTTTCAAGCTCTTCCCGCTCCCGTCTCGACAGTTCTGGCTTGGCGACCTCGGCTCCTGCAGGCTCCCCCATTCCGAGCTTGGACAGTTTCTTTTCCTTTTTAACTATTCGGTTGGGATTCTCAATTTCGATAAGACCCTCAACGCCTTTCTTCTTCCCCTGCAATGAAAAGAAAAAACACGGACGTGGATAAAATGTTATTGACAACGACACACGCCATGCCACGAACAATGTCAGTACCTTGTCATCTTCTTCTTCAGACTCTTCTTCTGAGCTTCCCTCAGACTTTCCACCAGCAGCTCCTTCTGCTTCTTCGTCTTCCTCCTCCTCAGACTCCTCTTCGCCCTCTTGCTTCTTTGCCTGCAATTTGGGTAAACAAAATAACAATTTAGAAGAAAATCATTCGTCTAGTTTTTGTTCTGTGATTTTGACCAGTTTTTTGGATTTTAAGAATATTTTTTATGATTGTTTTTTCAGCAGTTCTCTCACCCTCCATTTCTTATTCTCCAGCTTTTTCCTCTCTTGTTCTAGCTCCTCGGGGCTCGTGAAATGACGCGCCTTTCCCTTGTGGTTAACATATTTACCTAAAAACCAAATTTTAACAGGCTAATTTTACAAACAAAATAATTAATTTGCATAACTTGGTTAATTTTCATTAAAATCTTTACCTCGTGGCATTTTAAACTGGTGTAGCTGAGAAACACTCCAACTTCGTATTTACTAATAAAACCACTCCACCACACAGAAGGCACCTAAAAAACAAAAATTATTTTGTCAAATTTTACGCTTCAGTTTTTAACTTTTTCACCAGATGTTTTGAAAACAGCATTTAATTTTATAATCTGACGCTGTTTGACACAGAAAACACAACTACGCACCTGACGATGACGACGAAGATGAGACCCTTTCTTCGTCACAAAGAAATTCTACGGATGGAGACAGTTGTTAAAGTTAACTGCGCTGGAAAGTGGAACAGAAAAAAATTGTTTTAGGACGTAGTAAAACTTGATTGACTAAAAACACAAAACAAGTCAACTTTTTTGCAATATTTTTTTCACAGAACAGTGCGTTTGTTTCATTCATGTATTCATTCAAACTACGCAGTCAAAAATTGTAACAAGCCCCACCAGCTGGTGTCTACTTTGCCCCAAAACGAAAAGCGAGATTAAACTTTTGTTGATGTTTTTCACCGGAATTATTATGATTAATTTGGCAATAACTTACCGGAAAACCGTTACAGGAAGTGGACACGTCAGGTTGGAATTGAATGAGCCATTTAGAAGTTGCTAATGACGAGAATGTGAAGAAATTTGGACGTCGGGAGTTGATGAGAATCTCTGACGAAGCTGAAAACACAAAAAAAAGTCTTTTCAATTTGCGAGCAGCGAAGCAACAGCAGATTCTCATGCCAAGGAAATTTGAATTTGGCGGGCTCAGAGTCAAATTGACAGTGGGGTTGTGAGAGAATATTTGTTTTTGGTTTGTTTGAAGGAGTGAGAAGGCTTTGAGGTGCAGCAGTGTTTGTTTTGGAGGAACAAGTGGAATTTTTTTTTTGGAGGAGTCAGGAACCCTGTAACCTTTCCAAGGACAGTTTGTTGAAGCCTTTGGAGGGAATATTGTTGGAGGAACGGATTTAAAGCTAGTGTGTGCCAGTTTAAAGGGAAATGAGAAGGGGTTAAATGAATGCACGGGTGATATCCATCATCGGTCTGTTGATTTTGTGTGCGATGGAACTTTTTTGTCTTAGTTTTTTAATTTTGGGGATAATTAAAAGTGAGTTTATTAGTTTACCGCTTGGTCTTGTAACGATCATTCCTTAAACGGTGAAAAGCTGGAAAATTATTTCCTTTTGTCCAAGAAAAAACGTGAACTTTTTTGTGAAAGGAGTTTAAAACAAAAAAATTCAAAATGAGTTCGGGGTTTGTGACTGAATCGGAAATTGAGGCGAAGAAGGTTGCAAGGCAGGCGGAATGGGATAAAGTTCGGAAACCTGAAGACCCTCTGGGTGCTTAGAAAAACAACAAAACTTAGCTCTTAACTTGAATGTTTTGGTTTTGTAAAAGATGTTAAAAGACGTCTGTTTTGTTTTAAATTTACAGATGCACCTGAGGAGCCCCCACCTGACAACCGGTCACTTTATGACCGCCTCCAAGAGCAGAAAATGAAGAAGCAAGAAGAATTCGAAGAGGCTCATAAATTAAGTAAGTCTTGTGGTCTCTAAATAACTTTCACTTCCGGTACTTAGCAACCATGTTGTATTACTTGTTTGTCTGTTTCCATAGAAAATCTCGTAAAAAGGTCTGGATGACGACGAAGCTGACTTCCTCGAGTACGTGGACAAAGCGAAAATGGATCAGGAACGTCAAAAGAGACTTGAAGAAACGAAAGCCCTCAACGAATTCCGATCTAAAATGGCCGAGCTGCGGGAGCAAGAACTGACCAAGCATATCCAGCAAGAACTCGGTTTACTCAAGCCCTCAAAACCCTCCAAACAACCAGTCGTAGACTCCTCCCCTTCCATTGGCAGTCTCAAACACCAAAGCAAACTTCTCGCAGGGATTGTCAAGCGCAAGTCACCGGCAGCCCCGGCTGAAGACCCCTCCAAGCGACCTCGCATTGAAGGTAACCTTCTTCCCAAACTGACAACTGTTCAAGTCGTCCGAAGATTTAAAAAATATATTTTATGTTTTTTTAAATTAGGCGCGGATCAGAAAGAATCCTCACCGCCAGTAGCCAAGTCTTCAGTTGTGGTGACCAGCAGCAAAAGTGAGCCCTCCTCAAATAATAATCTGCAAAGTGTACCTTATAAAGGGAGTCTCGTGTGTATAGGGGTTCTTCCGGGTCTGGCAAGCTACTCCGACTCGAGCAACTCGGAAGACGAGTCGTCCGACTCTGACGGAGGGGGAGACGCCAGTGTTCCCAGAGATTTGTGTGGTCGTCAGTTAGTGGAAAACGAAGAAGAACCAAAAAAGAAAAAGTAGACGAGTCATGATTTTTTAAGAAAAAAAAATCTGTAGCTTTTTTTTATAAAAAAAGAAGAAGATAAATCCGAAAAGTACGTGGCATAAGAGTATTCTCTAAGAAAACAAAAGAAAGCTTTTTGTAAATATATATTTTAAGATAAAAACAAAATAAACCGCCGCAAAATACGTTTGATTAGACCAAATTTAACGTTGGTTTTTGTATTTATTAATTAATATAATTAAACTAGTAAACTATACAAAGAAACGGATTGTTTTTTTCCTTTTCAAACTACACAGTTTTTCAGCGTGAACAGAACAAGTATGGCTTTTTTTAATGATGTTGTTGGTTAGGGTCTGGCTTGCCATATTGCCGCTCCCACATTTCAACGTATTCCTTCTTCCGCGCTTCACGACGAGCAAAGTACTCCGGATACTGGGCTTTCTCCAGAGGATGCCAGTAGTCGAGAACCCAGTCTGGAGGCACTGTTTCACGATCGTAAGCTACGCCTCCAGGAGACAGCGGGACTGGGTTTAGAAAAAAAAAAGATTCATGTGAAATTATTCCATAAAAAATTTACTAATCATGTCATAGTTTAAATTAGAGGTTTAGAAGAAATATATTTTTAAAGTGTACATTTTAATGGCTGCCAATGTTGGGCACGAAAGAGTTCCTCCTCTGCAGAGTCCATTATCTCTTTGACTTTCCGCATATCAAGAACATTTCGATTCTCCTCAAACCGAGCTCGTATTAGGACAGCATTGAAGCGATAGACATGCCTAAAAATGAGATAAAAATTACCTTTTTTTCAATCAAATCAAAATTTAAAAAAGAGCTTTGATTAACATTTTTTCGATAAGTGAAATTTCGCCCAATTTTAGAAAAAAAAATCCCCCAAAAAAAGACGCGTCTCTCTCAAAATGATTGAATAAGAAAATGTTGCCGTGTCATTGTTGACGCCTCATGATGAGATCTGTTTGTAAACCAGTCATTGTCAAGAACACAAAAGAAGGCAGGATTTTCTTAAAGGATTCTTTTGCAGATCGTGACATGGCTAAAGAGCATGAAAAATGTTCCTCCACACGTGCCTCCTTCTCTCTCTGTCTAATCAAATTTGAATCTATTTTAACCAAAACAATGTCCGTTTTAGAAAGAAAACGTGCATTGTCACTGTCACATCTATAACACCGGCAGCCTTAACAGTTTAACGCAAAAAAAAAAAAAAAAAACAATCTTTTCAGCCAATAAATAATAGTTGATTGAATATCTATCTGTCTTATTAACAGACGGATGTACGGGGCAATGTGAGATTTCTTAGACTTCTCTCATTGTTGTTGCATGTAACAATGTTTGCATAATGAACACAAAAAAACACTGATTTTCAGCTTACATTACGTCAAAATCACTTTCACTTTTAACGCTTTTTTGAGAAAGCTTCCGATTTATACACAAAAGACTTTTTAGTTCAATTACGAAACGTTTTTTAAATCAGTTAAGTCATCTTAAGGCCTTGCCATTTGGCTCAATTTCAAAGGGGTAACAACGACAGGTGTATTTTTGTGATAACTAGAGTGAGTCTCAAAACTAAGTCTACTTTCTTATCTTGCCAATCAGTTTGAAAACTCTCACGCTGGACTACGGTTGAGAGTAAATTTGCTTCAATGTGAGCATCAGCGCGTTGAGATTTTCTCTTCTTTAAAAAAATGTTTCCCAAACATTTTTCCGCGTATACGCTTGTCATAAGCTTAATCATTGCGATACGATGTGACCGGCCCCCACTGGCACTGCCGATTCCACAGCCTATGCAAATTCATGGAATAATTGGACACGCGCCAGTGCCTCTGGTTAACCAACAGGTTCCAAGTCATTATCCAATGGACTATGAAGACTCGGAGCCAACAGCGTCGTACGGTCATGCGAGTGGACAAGACTTGGGGCAAGTTGAACACGTGACAGGTGGAAAAGGTGAAAAGGTGAGGATTCACCACAACGGGAAGCAGTACACTGTGACCCATACAAAGCACAAGAGCTACAAGTCGGGGGGACACAGCGGATACGGTCAGTACGGAGAAGGTTCGTTTCAAAAGAAATTATATTTTTAAAGTACAGTTGCCTACCAGCTAACTTTGCGATTTTCCTCGGGAGCACCCACGTTTAAATATTTGCATGATTTACAAAAAAGGGGATTAAATTTGCGAGTTTCTTGCTTTACCACGACAAAAAAGAAGGAAATGCAGCAGAGTTTTTCTTTTCAAAGTTTTCATTCAATCACGCAAAGTTTTCAACGTTGGGGCTCAGAAGGAAAAAGTCAAAGTTGGCTTGTGGTGAACTGTAAATCATTTGGATTTGTATGTGGGAGGGAAGTTGATTGGTGGTTGATATGGTGAAAGGTTGTTGTGGTACTCTTTGGAATTCAACAGGTCACGATGGATATGACGCGAGTGGACCTGCGCAAGGCTACGAAGATAAGGGAACGACAGGTTAGAAGCAGTACTGAATATGCGGGTATGAAATTTAATGTGGGGTAATTTGACAATACTTATGTGTAACAGGCTATGGAGGTGAACAGAGTCCACCCCCTGCTGGTGGACATGAGAAAGGACATGACGTGAAATCAAGCCCGCACAGCGATGGATACGCGTACGATAGCGGGGCTCATGGAAAAGGTCACCAACATCATGGCCACGGAGATAACCACCACCACAACCAAGGCTACAAAGGACACAGCAAGTACGAAAAGTATGAGATTAGTCATGGACACGAAAGCGGATATGGCGGAGGACATCATCATGACAGTTATCACCATGGAGGTCATGGAGGTGGACATCATCACGGAGGTCATGGAGGAGGGACATCATCACGGCGGTCATGGAGGAGGGCATCATCACGGAGGTCACGGAGGAGGGCATCATCACGGAGGTCACGGAGGAGGTGGCTGGGGTGGATGGGGTAGTCCAGGCGGACACGGAGGTGCGAAAAAACAAATCTTACATAGCGACAAAAGAAAGAGAGGAGGTTGGCACGAAAAAAACAAAACTGTTACTGGCTCTAATGCCCTAACAAAAAAACAACAACTTCAACTAACAGCCAAAACTAGAAGCTTCCAAAGGGAATCTAAGACGTTTATCCGGAGGACTAGGTTTTAATGGTTGAAATTTTGCTCTTTCAGGTTACGGGGGAAAAGGAGGATGGGGTGGACCTGGGGGAAAGGGTGGTTGGGGCGGTACTGGAGGAAAAGGAGGATGGGGAGGTGCGGGACACGGTAGCTCGGTCGTCGTCGTCGGGGATGAGGACGATGGCAGCTTGATGGGCTCGATGAAATCGTATTTAAAAAAGATGAAAGCCAGGTATAAAGCCTGGAAAAAGGGGATGAAAAAGGGTGGGAATGAAGATGATATAATTGTGGTGAATACGCAGTCGGCTGGAGGGGGACATGGGGGAGGTCATCATGGAAAGGGGGGCCATGGCGGGCATGGCGGACATGGAGGAGGTAGCAACACAATTATCATTACAGACGGGAAAGGTAAAGGGAAAGGAGAAGACACAATTTTAGTTATTGGAAACAATCATGGGGGAGGAGGTCATGGATGGGGAGGTGGAGGTGGTCACGGAAGCAATACAATAGTAATCGCCGACCCTAAAGGCAAGGGAAAAGGAAAAAAGGGAGGAGAGGGTGATGTAATCGTGGTAGGAAGTGGGCATGGTGGTGGAGGAGGCGGTTGGGGAGGAGGTGACAGCGGAGGAGGCTCAGTGATTACTGGCGGAGGTAGTAGTTACGGAGGAAACAGCGGGGCAACAGTTATCGGCGGCGGAGGTTCAAGTGGAGGATACGGGACAAGCGGAAGTTCTGTTCAAACGTATGGCGACGATGACGACGGCTACGGGGATGACGATGAAGTCACCGTAGTAAACTCTGGAGGTGGAAAAGGAGGAAATCATGGAGGGGGCTGGGGAGGAGGTCACGGTTCACAAGTACTCGTTCTTGGAAACGGAGGGGGAGGAGGTAAAAAAGGAAAAGGAGGTGGAGACGACGGTGTAATCGTTATTAATTCTGGACATGGAGGTGGTGGTCACTATGGCGGGGGCAGTTATCGTTCACTAAGTCGCAATCCAAAGAAGCCCGTAGCAACGAGAGTCGTTCAAGTGGAGAAACCGACATCGTGGAATCAATCTTACGGACCTGGTCCAGTAGCCAACCAAACTGCTTCGTCAACTACTATTGTCGGACATATTTCAGATACATTTAAAAACCTAGGCTAAATCCCTCCGCACATTTCTATTTATTTTTAACTGTTTTTTGTTATTGTTTAACTTGTATCTTCCCGTAAAAAAAGAAGTAAAAGCCTTGCCATACACAGAAAAAAAGATTTTAAAAAAATAGTTCTTACCGGTGATGATAAAAGCCTTCCAAGTTCCGAAGCGCCCTTTTATATAAACTCTGCACCTTCCGGGTGTGAGAAAGCAGGTGTGTTTGCAAATACGACATTTTAACGACCCTCAACGGCCCTTAAATTATAAAATTTCCCTAAACTCTGGTTGCACAAACAGATAAAACACTTTTTTACTCAGATTTTTGTTTTGTCTCGGACTGCTTCAAACTTGGCTGCTTTTTGCACATCTGCTCAGACGGAAAATCAGCTGACATGTTTTTTTACAAGCCTCATTTGCTGATGCTGAACTGCTACCACAACAACAACAAAGTAAAAGCACATTTCATTTCCTTTAAAAAAAACAGTTTTAATGCACCCTAGTGCAAGAGTAACCACAACGGTGAAATGGAGGATAGGTAACTACCGTAATGGAGGAAAAAGAGAGAGAAATTTAAATACGACATCCAAATGCAGAAAGAAAGATCAAAATTGAAAATCCGGAATAATTTTGAAAGCCGAAGACCTCCCAGCATTTTGTTTTAAAATATTTTTACAAGAAAAAATTGGTGAGGAGGGGGGGAATGCAGAAAGAAAGATCAAATTTGAAAATAGGAAAGCCATAATAATTTTGAAAGCCAATGACCTCCCAGCATTTTGTTTTAAAATATTTTTACAAGAAAAAATTGGTGAGGAGGGGGGGGAGGATGCCAGCTCTGCTGTGTGTGTAAAGGAAAGACAAGGGGGACATTTTTTGTTTGAAACGGATTCCAGATTCCAGAGACCGAGGAAGATAATGCTAATTTTCAAGGATGCTTACTTTTGCTGACAAAACGACGCGAGTTTGTGGACGGAGAAGGGTTAAAATTTAAAATTTACTCGAGTGTACTCAATGTTACTGCGATAATTGCAACACTAACGATTTTGAGGCCATCCAAGTACTGTCCGGCGAAGTATTCAATCCGATTACTTTGAAACTTGTCACTGCAAATGATAATACAAATCATAAAACAGTTCTGTCCACAATTTTAAAGATCACAAGAACAGATTACAACAGTATTCTCGTTCGGCTGTTGAGCATCTTTACGAATTTCTCGAATCGTTTCGTCGCTATACCGTATACGCCGTTCTACAAACATGAAAACCGGAAACAAAAACTACAAATTAAAACGTTCATCAGAAAGGGGTTGGTCTAGAAACGTTCCTTTAATGCTCCCGACGTTCCCTCGGTTTCGAATATATTTCCGCTGCCATTATTAATATGGATATTCCAACCAGGACGTAAAAGATCGGTGCTACGTTTCCAAGTGACGATACTTGAGTTGAGCCCAAGTCGTTGACATTATTGGATGCTCTGAACGCATCCAGAGCTGGCACTAATCTGTCCAACTTCTCTAACAAATATCCTCTCTTCATTTCCGCGTGTAAATGAGCATCCAAGCCCGCTGCAGTAAGCATTTTAAACATTGGCAAACTCAGTTTCGCAAAGTAATTCCGTTGCGCGACAAAAATGTGGGCTGGCGTAAACACCGTCAGGTAATGTCTCGGACTCACCCAAAAGTGGCCGTATCTCTGGTATGCTAATTGAAATACGTTTGTTCTGTCACTAAAATGAAT
>VICI01002568.1:0-16129 GCA_019593645.1 Akabosia matsudoensis
TTATGCCTCAGTAAATCCAATTTAGGATTTTTATGGTTCATGGGTTTATTGTAATTTATCTTTAGTTTACATAAAATCTTTTTTACATTTATATACATTAAAAAATGCATATAGGTATATAAGAAAGCAATCATTTTAGAGTTTTCATTTCGTTCCAGCTATCCCCATAAAAAATGTCGTACATCGTAGAGACATTGTATGCGGAATATATTGTGAAGCCAGGTTGAAACAGGTAGAGTCACTCCCTTTTCCAAAACTGTTGCAGTGGTAAACTTGCCTATCAATCTATAACCATGAGTAGACATTTTATGATTCAGGTTCGACGGATTCTTGTCTTGCAGAAATATGAAACGAGTTTAAAGAGGTAATGAAGACTAAAAAGACTAATCCTAATCATTGTTTTTCCACACATGCTACGGCCTATATGGAATCAGTCATCAGTCTAATCATTATTTCAAGCTCTGAGACTATGATATAGAAGATAACGTTTTTATGATTCAATTGATACAAATAAAAAAATTAAATATCATGTGCCAAAATAAAACTCAGACAGTGCTTCAAGGAAAGTTATAGGCATGTACCATGCAGTGCACAACAACGTGGACTGACATAACCAACGACATAATAAGAAAGCTAAATTCATGGTACTTCGCATAGTGTGCCGATGAACAAGATTGTTATCAATGGTATTTCAAGTTGAACAGTAAAGTACAATAGGAGTGATTGGTCGGAAACAGACATGTGATGAAACAAATAACTAACATAACATTCATCACGTAAACCATGAAAAACAGATTTGATACAGTTCGGCCTTGCTTGATTCATCACTGGTCCTCTATACTTTCTTTTGTGTATTTAGTACAACGCTTATGGTTTTAACAGCTTGACTTGAATATAGAGCTGAAGGAAGCTGGAACAAGAGCAACATCAAAAGGTTTCGCGTTACAAGTAATAAAAAATATAAATCAGAGGCAAGAACCGAGTCGGTCCCTAAAGTTTAAGGGTTTTTGTGGTATTTACACAAGGAAAAAAAACTCGACAATGTTCTTAACTCTTCGCGATCTTGCTTTTATGGTATGCTGATGTAGGGCATTCTTCTAATAAACGCAAAAACGCATGGCTTAAGATATTACATCATACTCATTTTTTCAGTAGTATGATAGATATTGTATGGTAGTGCATGTGAACGAGTGAAAGTCTAATGCGAAAATGTAACAAGAAAGCACGTTCCAAATACCGACCTACAACCTACACACCGAAATGCAAGCGCTTTCACGAAATACAAAATCAATGCATTCTTTCCCACAATATCGTGTGATAATTGATTAGAGATTGCTAGTACGTTCTCAGAAACGAGTAATATTGATGGCGTTCTTAAAATACTGTGCGTGTACAATCTCCGATTTTCAAAAGAAAACAATCAGGCAGTATATTCTTTGCTCAAATCTAGTTATAATACCTAGCGAGATTCCAACCTAACACGTGTGCTTATGTGAACAGCCACATGTGTCTGTAAAGTTTGCTGAAATCCTTCGAGTTTCAAGCCTGCCTTAGCATTAAAGTTGCTCTTTAATGTGAAAATGTCCGCATTGCGAGAGAAATGGATTGGTATAAGACCATGTGCGAGAAAGTAGTGTACTACGCTACACTATGCCAGCTAGTGTAAATGCATAAAAAATTACAAAATTTCGTACAATTTGCCGATCCTGTAGCATGTGCCACTGAGAACTTTCTATGAACTGAAATGATATTCCAATAAATGCAACGTTGCATAATATTCGAAACGAGATAAAACAAAAAAAAAGCATATTGAAGGTATAGTCACGAATTTCCAGCAAATATCAACGGGTAAGTTCGACTAGCATACAATGAAACTTGCCGGGTCTCCATTAGTTCAACAGCATGTCTGAGCTGGTTGGAGGTGGAACACTGCAACGTTGGCTATGTGTGTAAGACTTAGTGTTTCTCACTCGTGGCGGCACTCCTCTCCTCCGGAAATATCCATGAACTGAATTGCTTTCATCTTTGCCAAATAACGTGTGTCTATTCGACGCATTGTGTGCATTACAGAGTATTTCGACCACTCATCCAATGTATAGGTTCATTCTGCAGGATTGCATTAAAACTGGCAGATCGTGAGTGTGAAAAGAAGGGGAATTACTCAAAGTGGGTTTGTTGTTATTTTGTTATGCTATTTGTTAGTGGGAGAACGAGTTGCAGTAGACTGAGCACATTTAAAAATAATATGCTTTCCTTCAAGGTATTTACTCGCCTGGAAAATGGCTAGTTTTAAACTTCAGAAAGGGTTCTATTCGTAGTAGCAAAACAATATAATATTATGCTATCTAGCCCTTGCCTTTATTTTCACGTGTATGGACGCTTGTTCCGTTGATTTTGATGGTTGAGAGTGAAACTTTGCCTCGTTTCTATGAATAATATCCATCCAAATAAATAGCCTCATCAAGCTATAAAGGCACTTATCATATCCATATGTAAGTATGCGTAATTTTTCATTGAGACATTTGGCTATTTCTATTCGTATAGCTTTTGTTTAGTTTCTAAAAGTTTGTCAAGCTTTTATCCTATACATATTATAAAATAAACTACCTAATTATACATCTTGTTTGTTTATTTAAAAAGTGTTGCTACTTGGAAAAAAGGAAAATACGTGTTTAATTTATGACCAAAACAAACGCTCATGCAGTTGTTCTTTGTGCACCAAGTTTTTTGTTGGGTTTAGAAAATCTCAATTCATGAGATAGCCTGTAGTTCTACTTTTCGGAGCTGCTACTTCAACTTTTGGCTGTAAAAGAAACATGTGAGAATGCAGGAAAAATTACTGAGCACTTTTGTTTTCTCTTCAATCTCTCAAACATTCCCTTCCAGCGTTACTTTTACTTTCTCTGTTCCACAGCTTCTTTTTATTTCGACCACCATCAGAAATATTACAAACTCATTTCTCAACATGAATTTTATAGGGATAAAGCTATGTTTCGTGTTTATTTACTAGTCGTTGCTATTCGAGAGATGTCCACCAGTAGCTTCAGGAAATAACGCTTGTACTCAAGGCTGGGATATCTATTCATTTTCACACAAGGACTTTCTCGACTAGGCCTCCCAACACTTTTCTTTTTATGCTAGCTGCTCTTGGGAAGAAATTTAACGACAGTATAATGTGCAGAAAAAGCTTTTCATGATATTATTTTACTTGAATGTGGGACGTTGCATCTGACCACATATAGCAATCCTTGTATTTCCTAAAATATTTTTGAACGCTATTCTGACTCTGAGCCGAAACGAACTCAGTTTAGTTGAGTGCCCGAATGATGTGAGTTTAGTTTACCCAGCAATTTGACTTACTGTCATCGCATTCAAGTGCACGTAATGCTCGTCGTCACAGCCAATTCATAACAACGATAATGGACGGATCGTTTGAGCTCCTCGTGAATAATAAAACAACAATTTCCCCCTTTCCATGATAGCATATAAATTACTGCCTTTTAAAACTCTAATACATTAGGCAAAGGGGTTTCTGAGTTTAAAAATCGTTCACAACACCAATTTACAGATTTCTCTATGAAGGCTTTTGTCATTTGTTTACATTTACGTGCCACGTCCAGTCATAACAAAGCCCTGCTTCAGTCTGGATAGCTACATTAAGTTGTTGTAATTTAAAAACTTTTAGTTTCGTAACACAACGAATCGCGATATTATAATTACCTGATAGTTTCTATCTATCTATACGCGCATTTTATTTTTGTTGTCCAGCTATCTCATAAAGTTCTTCAGTGTTCTTCACGCCTCTTTCGCTAGTTACATCGTGTCATACTAGGGGAAATACGACAGAAACTATGAAAAAGTGCATTTGTTTGAGTCATAATCTCAGTTTCATGTAACCCGCTTTAAAAACGCCTTTTG
Organism: Akabosia matsudoensis; assembly: GCA_019593645.1. Classification (NCBI taxonomy): domain Eukaryota; kingdom Metazoa; phylum Arthropoda; class Collembola; order Entomobryomorpha; family Paronellidae; genus Akabosia; species Akabosia matsudoensis. The sequence continues at coordinate 3,919 of VICI01002568.1, forward strand.
TTCCTAGAGAAAAACGCTTGATTCAGTAGGCGGCAGTGAAAGTGAGCCGCGTGCACATTCCATTTTGCAACACGGTAAGCTCCTCAGTCTATGCATTGGCCTCGTAGATGCTAACTCTGAGCAGTTAAGATCGTTTGTTTGGGTCTGTGTTAAAGAGTTCCACCTAATTTTTAAAAAAACATTATGCTGAAAAAGCCATTGTTAACGAAGCGTAATATGCATGTACCTATAAGTTTGCTAAGGCTGGGGAAAATGTAAAATGTATGTCCTCGCAAGGAAAAATGTAAAAAATTTATGGAAGAGTTTTGTGCAGTCTGTTTTCGTTGTGCGGCCAATGCTTTCATGTCAATGTTAGTTGTCTCCCTTCCCTTTTTTTCTTCATTCTTGGTGTAATACGCATTCATATCTAAAATCTACTAGTTTTTGTGCGACTTTCCACTTTTACGTATTCTTTCCAAAAATCCCTGTATTTTGCTTGTGACCATGTAGTAAGACATTTGTAGCGAATAGACAGGCTTCTTTACAAGCGTACTGCTATGGAAGAAAAAACAGACTGACTGACTGACTTGGTTTAGTTGCGAAGGGCTGGTCCTCTGCATGCCAGTGTGTATTCCGGTTTCACCCGCAACACATCGTACGACTTTCACGAGTCATGTTAGAAGTACATAGTAAGTTGTTCGGTTCGGCATAAAAAAAGGTATTTGAGCAACGAAGAAATAGGCTTTATGAGCATTACTTTTTGCTCCATTATTTTTAATTCTTCTTGGCAAAATATAACGAAATTCCTAACAAAAGTTGCGTTTTCAAAAGGTATGTTGGAATGAATTGCATTCTTCCATAAGTTCCTTAAAAGAACAAAGTGTGCGAGATTAAGCAAATAACTTAAAAAGTAGCGTAGTGAAAAGAACTCGGCACAAGTTTGCTCGACAAAAATATGTGAAATATGAAAACGACAAGCTCCTTCCCGATATTATGTGAATTGTCTGTGTAAAAGATGTGCCTGCTGTGTTTATAAAGAAACGCGAACACTCAAATACTAAATTGTAAGATTTCAAGAAAACATAAAGGCTTGTGCTTCTTTGATTGTGCTGAACCCAACATTCAATGTGTATCAGCAAAGTCTTTTCAAACATAGTTAGCTGTAACATCCGAGGTTTTCTCGCATGTTTAACTTTGGTCGCAGCCACTTCTCGTCAAGTGGCTTAATCAACCAGGTGAGTTTTGCGAATGAGGTCTGAGCAACGTAAAATACAAGTGAAGTGTATCATTCGTTTGAAAAGTTAAGCGTCTGTAGTACAAAAAAGTAAAGAGAAAGCACAAAGAGTTCTTTCTTAGTAAGTTACATTTCCTTAGTTAAATTTTAACTGCTATAACTCTCATTGACGTCTTCATTGAATTATTTATTGCACTACACGAACAGCGAGATATTTTCCTATGTGAATGGTCCAAGTAAAGTGCTTTAAAGTAGCAAATCATCACAGTATTAAGCACCTCCAGAGACAGTCTGCATCGTATGCTACAAAACACAGGCAGGAAGCAGAAGCCTGTCTATATATTTTTCAAAATCAAAAGAGCGGAAAAGGTCACTTTAGTACGTTAATTCTGCCGATGTTATCAAGTAAAGACTGGAGCTGATGGACGGCAATTCTAAATATAATATTATATTAAGTAGAAAAGAAACGACATCATATATTGTATATATGTAGTCTCCACGTATCACATTCAAAACTGTATCACACTGTGAAGGGAAGTTGCGAACCCCAATCTAAAGAAACCAGGAGAGTCGTGCACTGTCTATGTCTATCTCTTGGAATTATTTTATCTGGAACGGATTTCAGTGTCACGTTCAGAATTCATAGAATACTTGTATCCGTACCCATACCGATCCAAACATTTTCCTTGAGAAATATACACCGGGAATATGATAGCTAAAGAACATAAGTCCGACTGAAATGAACGCTTCCTTCCCCTTTAATGATTGCATGAGGACTCCTAATTGAATTACCGTTTTTCCTCTTGCTACAACTTCAATTGGAATGACTTTCGGTACAAACACATAAAAAAATGCACACTTGTTAGAGACTTATATCTATCGAAAAACGATAGACAATGCTTCATAATATTTTTGTTACATACAAAACCTCTGATTTGCGAACAATAAACTCGGACTAAATGCCAATCTGGGCAAAAGTCACAAAGACTATAGCTCAAGGGTTTTCAGGAATCCAACATGGCTTAACTTTATTTGCGTAACGAAGTTGAATTTTGTTGACCGTGCATACGATACGCATTTACCACGTGAGGGTGCAAAAATGTGTAGGAAACACATGTCACATGTGCACGTAATTGATAAATTAACAGTTAAGCTTTATAAGCCTTCTCGCAAATTTTCTGGAGAGAGCCTCGAACTATGGTGCCCGTACTACTACACCTATTTTATCTAATCAATTCCAGCGTTATAGAATGTTTCGAAAAGGACTTCGTTGTTAATCTCTCTCTTGTGTTACTGCTTGCCCCATAATAAGAAGCTTGGAAATGCAGTTATTATTTTTAATGATGGTAGAACACGTCCAATATGTAACAATCGATCATTGTAAAGTTAACAGCACACGATGAAGGATAAAAATAATAATGACAAAGAATAAAATTGTATTTTATATCTTATGTAGTTCCTGACGGAACTTCTGTAGAAACGCAGCCTGTGTTCCGCTGTGGGTTAAATTAAATGAGTAGACATGGTTCAGTGCGATCTCGCCACTTCCAGCCGAGTAAAATGCCGAAAACAGGAAGCTTAAAAGTAAACAGCATGCCTACCAATAATCCATCACCGATGGGATCGTTCGACCAGGTAAGTTAACTGAAGTTAGAAAATAACGTTTTTCATTACCATAAATAGTGAAAGCTGTAAACTCTTTTTATAACTCAGCCCTGCAAAAAGTCATACTTCTTTTATACGAATTTATATATGTACTGATTAGCGAAACTCATAGATATATGTAATACTTATACATGAGTTGGATCGAATTTTTAACTTGCCTCAAGTAACTTGGTAGTTTGTAATGTAACAAATTTCTCTCTGTCGTTCCCTAAACAAATCAACGATCAACCGTCAGATAAACATGCAAAATACCATAAATTGTGCGTTAATACCCCAATCATGTATATATATATTTTACCTCTTGTGAGTTTGATATAATTATGAATCAAAAAATACATTCCCAATTTTATAAAGACTTTTTCCTAACATTCTAACGGCCCAGTAATCTGTACGTACAGAGTTAGAGACATAATATGTATACTCACAAGAGAAAAGTGGCAGGCTAACTATCGTTTTTACTGGTCGCTGTTGCTTGCTGCATTATTTTTTGTTTGTTCAACCGTTCATATTTATGTTTTCAAACTAAAAAAATATGAACCATTTCGGGACTTGTTTGTCCCTAAATCTGTAGCTCGATGCTATAGATGCTATATTGAAATCTATAGATGCTCGGCAATGTTGGCAGACTTCATTATCCGTCAAAACATGCAAGCTCAAAACCAATTCCATTTGGTATTGTTTTCGTCTTGGTTTATATCAATATTAACACGATAATTTCTGAAAGGGGAAAGCGAGCCAGGCACCGCTAATAAAATTATACATGATTTGTAATATGAGTATTGGATACTTACACATTTATCCAAACTGTTATTTGGAAAGCAGAAAGTGATTATAAATATTCCTTATATTAGCAAACTTCAAAACGTTTCCCTCATGTTTGCATTCTTTTTAGATGGAAAACTAGAATATCACGCCAGCCCTTGAGTTGTGTGTGGTTTAGACACTACCTGATGTGAACACTTTTGATGTGTGTAGCTTTAGCTTTTATGTTGAAGCCCATTGTATACGGATGCAAATGTGTTTTTCTTTCACATACATACGACTTTCCCCGTTTCCTCACTTTTTTTCGTACTACACCGCACTGTAATCATTTTCAATTCTCGTTTCGTTTCCGTGTAGTCTCATACGACATGGTATTTTCTTTTTACGTTGCATTCCACCGTATTTGAAATCTCCTAAAGTAAGATACATGTTATGACATGAGCATAAAGTCAACTGAAACAGTATGCATAAAAACAAGATAATGTATCTATCAGCAAGTGCTTCTTTACTGCATAGTGAAATTTCCTACATGAAACATTTGGCCTGACTTTACAAAATGTTTTCATCTTCTATAGCAGCTAACTCGTCTAGATGATGCTTTTTCTTTTATTTTTTCTCTGTTTTCCCCTGTACCTTCTCTGATGCAGTGCAGTGCCCTTCCCATTTTCTTCCTCAAGCGTATAGCATCGTATTATATAAGAAGGTACTTTACTTCCGACTTTGTTAGGCATATAAAATGCCGTTCGGTTTGGATTTAGTTGGCGCCCCGCCAAAACTGGTGTCGTTCGTATCCTCGACTGCCAGACACATGTGAATTTCGTATGCTTTCCCTTGCTTGTATCCAAACAAAAAAGAACTATGGAAAACATTCAAGGGATAGTCCAGAAAAAACATAGTTTGGAATCTTAGCACGGACGTACGTGCTGAAGTTTAGATCTATGCAATAGCCTGAGTAGCAATCAGTAATATTGCTTTTGACCTACTATTACCGTTTCCGCAAAAATACATTTAGCGTATAAAATACATTCTATTAACCCTATTATTTCTGAAAAAAGCGTCCATGATTCATAAAATTTTAGCTTTTATGAGATTATAAGCATCATTCGTTCAAAACTCGTAAAATGAAGGGACTTTATTCAATAAGGCAACCAAAGCGAAAATTGACATTTTCACTGATTTTCTCACATTGTTTTTATGAATACCAGAGGTACATTACCATTCATTCGCGACATTAGATCTTTCAATGGTTTATTTAAACTCGAATAAATATAACCCAACGAAAGGGTATTGATGAATGAACAAAAATTTAGAAAACCCAATTTCGCATTTCGTCCAATCCTTGTTGATTCAATTGTATTCAAACTAAGAATGATGCGTATATTGTTTTTTAAAGTTTAGTTAAAAAGGGGGGAAACGCCCCCATGAACTGTTTTGCTTTAAGCATTAGTTGTCTACTTTTTTTAAATTGCAAAATAGAAGTGCTACAGAGCCTAAGTTGTAAATATTATTGTTCAGTTTTGGAAAATCTTACCATTTGCCATTTACCATATCTCTTTTCTTGATTCTAGAAGTAGAATGGCTTTCACCTGTACAAGAAGATTGACTTAATACTTGTCACTCTAAAGGTTCAACGTGAGAGGTAGCTTTGTTCGTAGAGCTGGAATAAGATTAGCTAAATCACGTTACTGGGAACACCTTCCTACGTACTAGTTACTACAGAGTAAGCACATACTCCCTTTTGGAATTTCAAAGAAATGGAAGTAAGGAAAGCAAGGTGTCCTACATTATGGCCTTGTATGGACTAGCTTTCGATTTAAGGTGTATTGAATATTTCAAAAATCATCGTCAACATCTTCCATTCATTTCCATACCTTAAGCTAACTCTGCGATCTATTAAAAATGAGCGACGAGATGTACAATAATGCAACGTTTCAGGAACACAATAAATACGGCAGTAAAGTGAAATGCCTACATATCACCGAGCGAGTGTACTCAATGTCAGTCGCTTTTTACTTTCGAAATGATGACTTGTTGGTTGTCAACTGTTTCTGATTTCTTTGGCATAGTTAGATAGCTACAGACTTCTAGATTCGAAGTATATTAGTGTGAGGGCGCCATTAATGTTTTACTTGAACTGAACATGATGTTGGTGTCTTCAAAATTTAAGATAGGACACTAGGTACGTATTGACAATATTGAGCATTTAAATGAAACGAATATTCTGATACTAATACTAGGTGGTATAAAGTTTCCTGTACAATGTGCTTCACGATTAACATATATTATCTTTTCTATCAATCACTACCTTAGAAAGGCAAAGAAATCCTTCGTAAGGATCCCCTATTTCACTCTATTTTCTTCTGATCTATGTATTTCCATGATTTATTTGCTTTTAGGCACGTGTAACTATATATTAAATTCATAAAGGAACCAGCAATAAATTATTGCAGCTTATAGAATATGTAAACTGCATACCATATCATTCCATCGAAGTAGAGAAAATTCCCATTAATTTCAAGATAGCGGTGATACCATGAACCCTAACCCAAAGTACTCTATAGGACTATAAACTTCATGATTGCATTCCTCCATCCTCCGTACTTTCTTGCCGACTCCACACACTTTCTCCATTACACACTGGCCGTACTACTTTTACCTAAAACCCTTTCATCACTTACTTCTTTCATCCAGCTCAGAGTCAAGCTTGTGGACACGGTTTTAAAGGAAACGTTGCGTGACTTGGTAGTGTAATTTAAGAACTGTTATTGGCATAAAAAGGCTGCCATGACCGGGAGAAGCGTCGAGGGTTCATTGTGTGTTTAGAGTATAAGTTACTTCACATTACAGGCTTTATCGTCCATCCCACTAAATTTTTACTTGAAAATGGCGACGAATATCTGGATTATGCATAAATTTTCCACGAATAAATCCATATAACCTTCAAAAATCCTTACGCAAATCATAGAACGCGTAAATTCTGTCAAAAACTGAGAATATTATGTATTTGTGCTTAATCCTCCAAACCCGTATAGAGTTTACGCACTAGAGAGTTTTTGCGCGTTTAGATTTCGTTGCATTATATATTATTGAGACATAGGAATCGAATCTTTTGAACAGAGAATTTCTGAATTTAATTTCCTAAAATCTTCAGATACTGAAACAAATACCTACATACGCCAGGAGTACACTATTTTACATGAAAAGCAGGCCACAGATAGATATGAATTTTTGCGAGACGCCGTGGCCTTCAGTCTAATCTTTGTTCTTCGATTGTGACTTTCTTTTAAAAAGAAAACAAATACAATTGATTCAGCTTTTCTTTGAAACTCCTATTGCTGATAGCTTCAGCGTTGGAAATCGGAAAAAAATTGCTCGTTATGCATGCGCCAGACTCGCGATTTTTTCCAATTTTTATCGTCAGGATTGGCAGTAGAATAACGGTGTCGTGCACATGTGTTCACACTTATTGCACAGTCAGAAATTCCTGAGAGTTCCTTCTCGTTTGCAGTTACGCAAAGTATTTTAGCAGCAGCTACATTTTCTCAACGTATTTATGTACCTAACAGCGATGAGACGTACACTACGCATTACAACACAAGTTTTCCAATGAAAGCATTCACGTGAGAACTGAAAAGTTTATACGGTTAGGATGGTGCTTCAGTGGTGGTGGGCCGAGGTTTCAAATTTTACTTTGAGTAACTTAAGAGGGAAGTGAAAGTGAAAAATGAAATTCAAGTACAGAGAAAAACGTTTGATAACTAACATGAAACGAAGTTACACTTGATATTATGCTAAACCTGTCAATAAGGGATTATAGCAAAAAGGTAGGATAGAGTAACACCAAGAATGAAAATGTCATTCCAATAGTTTAAAAAATTTCGTTGAATACCGAAGGAGACATATTATGGATGTTATATTTCCATTATACTGAAATAGCTCTAAAATAGAATGCTGTTGGAGTGTTTGTACTTGCTAGGAAGGGCTTGTACGTCCCTAGATTAACATACTTATTCGAAACATAAGTAGCAGGATAAAGTTTAAAAATTAAAACGAATCCGGAAAGTTCTACGAGTTATTATTGTGAAGAGTCAGCAGAATACACACATGGAAAATTAAAATTACAATTTCCAAAAGCTGCTCGGATCAAGGCCCACTATTTTGTATTTTTTTCGTTTACCTACAATCGGATACTTTTTACTCAGGCGCGATTTTTTGCCTAAATTTTAAAGTACATGCAGCTTTCGGTACAAACACCATTCGCCACGAGCTCTAGTGTAGTGTATAAACATCTCATTTGGAGCCCATATTATGTCCATGGACCTGAGTAACACTTCGTGCAAGGTTTAGTAGATACGCTTCAGCCCATTCCTTTTGCATGAGAAAGTCCACCACTGCCATATTATGAAATCTTGTACTATATAAAATTACCGTAAAAATGTAATTATTACAAAAAAAACGAATTATTGACGTAACTTATGTTGTTCATATAACTTAGCACCAACTTACCCCTCGTTCATTATGCCAAATGCAATATTGGACGAGTAAATAAAAACAAAATCAGTTTGTACGCGATGAGTATGGCTTTTTAAATTCATTTGACAAGCACTTCAAGTCTTGAATCGTTTATTTTATGTAGGCTCAAACAATATATGCCTCACTCGTGGAAATCTCGGACGGGAAAGGACGCCCTGTGCCTCGCCGGCTAGTACTAACTTCAACTCATCTTCATGTTCAACGTAATGTTCACAAAGATGCAATTGTAGACAACGATGCAGACAGTAATAGGCCCACACATGGCTCCGTGTCTGATCGTGGTCTCTCCGGTGAAGGGAGCTTTGACTCCTTCGTCGACACAGACTCCCCACCGCCTGAATACAATGTAAGTGATATAAAGCCCGTTGATTTGATTTATTATACTTTTATCGGGAGCTTTGTTCCAACTAACTGTGGCATTAAACGTTTCAAAAGACATCAATAATTCATGCTGTACATACGCATAGATCTACTGATTGTGAAACATTAGTGCTTTCAAGATTAGCTTGGTTTAGTTCTGCTTTGAACGCAGTTTTGTACATCAGCGAACGTACCCACTTCGAAAGGGCCCGTGAAAATGAAAACATTTAATTCGTTTTGGATTTGCTAAGTTGATCATTGCATATAGTTCTCGTCACTATCCAGACACAAGTACCAAGCACCATCGGGAACGCATAGCATCGTTAATATGGAAAACCCGCGCAACAGTACTTATATCAAAGCTTTGAAAACGTTCAACTTGGCATCTTTTACCCTGAAACTATGAATCTGGGTTTTGCTTATTCAGTGATAGTAATAATAGACGTGCAACTACACCCTTATTAAGTCTCGCCAAATCGAAGATTTCTTGCTACTTTCTCTCAGAAGAATTTTTTTGTACTTCTCTTGAGGGATTTTAACCCTCAAGCAAATCAAAAATGATTATTGAAAGGCAATTCAGATTTTTCCACTTCTAACGACTATGCACATAAAAATAACGGAATATTTTATAAGGAAGCAGAATGCTCGCACAACTTACAAATATGAATTGTTGTTGGGTTTTCCCTCGATATGTCGGAAATGTCGATTTATCATTTTTTTATTATGACTTCTTATCTCGATGCAGCATCAAACAAGTTGTCAGATACGAATACGATCTCGATTCTCTCGAGAAAAAAGTCGGGAAACTTTACCACGTATAGCCAGGTTGCTTTTAAAGGAATATGGGTTGCGAAATTCATGTGCGCGCACTGTATACTTCAAATTTCGTTGTAAAAATTAGAATTTAAAAGCCAACTTAAAATTTGAAAATATTTTTCTGTCTGACTAAAACAGACAACTTGAAGGGCTTAGTAATTAGGTCCGAAACGGTGATTATGTTAGCATTTTGAACAAAAAAAGATATATACACACACCAAAGCAAAAAATAGCAGTCATAAGCAGAAAATCAGTAAAAATCGTGACAGTATGGAAAACGGAAAATGTTAGTTGAAGGCTATCTTCATGATTTCATGATACTGTAATGAAAACATGAATTATTTTCCTATTTGTTTTTAGTTTCAAATGCTGCAGCATTATTTTCTACATGTTATCAACACTACATCAGATGTTGTATTGATAACATGTAAATATTTTTCAATCGAAAACAAATAGAAGTTTACAAACAGTTAAATAACGACTAACGACTATAAAATTTTTTCAAGTGTTCGTACGTAGGTGAGCAAGTGTTCGATTCAGTGAATATCTACCCGCAACTTACCTTCAATAAACTTGCTGTCAAGTACTCTTGCCTAGTGTTTCCACCCTGACAGGCTCGCTCGCTCCGTTTGTGTTTTCTTCTATTCATCCCTCCAGATCCGATCATCTCGATCCAAATCCTTTAAATGCATCCTAAAATTACATATACCTTAACAATCCAACAAAACACTTGCTAAATAACACTACGCAAAATTTGTTTTCATTTTCACGCTGTCCTCATACATTTTTCCATCAGGTGTTTGAATGGGCTGTCCATTTTTCTTCATTATATTAGGATATATCCTGTTGCATACATACTTAGAGTATACAATAAGGTTGGCGCTCGAAAAATAACCGGAATAATTTTATAGTATTTATTCAACGGCTCATCAACTGACACTCTAATGGTTCTCATATATATGCATATCTCCAATGCGTCTCTTTAACTTCTTGGATCTCGTTTCATTTAGAATACTCATGTTCTACATTTAGCTATAGCAGGGCTCTACCTTCACTCTCTTATGCATGTCAATAGAAATGAGGAAAGTAAGTTGGTACGTGTGGGTACTTAGAGATCTTCTCATATCCTATAGCCACGGTCAGTTTATTTCCTTTTCGGCTTAAAGACTATGCACAAATGAAGATTTGTTTGGAGTTTATGGAGAGGAGTCCTCCATCTAAAATATACTTCCTTACATGAGATGAGTTTGCTCGTTGCACGTAAAAATACGCTGTGAGCCAGCGTTAATAATGGACTATAGAAATGCCTTTGCGCCAAGTTTTCTATGTAATCTAAAACTAAGTTTAATCTTTAAAGTTGGGCTTTCGAGAAAAGGAGAATTTTTTGACGGAACATGTAACTTACCCAGATGATTATGCGATATCATCACCACTATCTGCGATTCGGGAAGCAATCAAGAGAAAAAGCACTTTTTTGGTGGAATGAAATACGGGCTTAGAAGAAAGGTCTTTTCTTAAGTTGTATGTGAAAAGTCATTTCATATGGCCTCGTTTTTTGTGAAGTACTCGTAGTCACTAAAAATGCCTATTCATAAAGAATGTGCACAATTGAACATCAAAAGGAGAAGAAGATTCTTGAATGGTTCGATGATAGACTGTGTAGAAAACTTATTGCGCCATACAACTTTTCGTCTTGGTCTTTTATGTGTAATGCTCTTCTCAAGATAAACTCCGGGTTTGAGATGATAAAAAAGTGGCGATGAATTCTTTTGGTAATGACTGCTGGTGGACTGATTTGATTCTGATGGGTTTTATTTACTTGAATTCTAGGAAGTAAATATGTACAATGTATCGTTCACTATAGATATGACAAATATGGATGCTTTTTTGCAAGTCGCTTCAAGAGACAACGCCTTGCTCGCTGTCGGCACAGCCCGTTGAAAAATGTGTGTTATTGTTATTGTTAATCATATTCAAAAACTATAAGAAAGTTTGATAGGATATGTTATTTCGCTCCTTTCAGAAAGAGAAAAAGGCCAAAAGAAAGGAACGATTCTCAGAAGGTTCAATCTGACAGGGTTTCTTTGATAAATGAATGTGACTTATACATTCACTCAGTATGGAATGAGAAAGAATGTCACATGTCATGATGGGGGCGTATTCCATTATATGATACTTTTATATTGTTTTCAGTCGGCGCTTTGGAGTTTTACCGATGTGAACACCTCCCAAAATACAAAAAAACACACCTTTTCTGCTCTTGTAGGTACGTGATGAATTGTTCGAGTGACATGGGACTAGAAGCAATTTCTATTTACAGCTGCGATCAATTGAAATGTGCTCGTAAAGTTCTTATTCTCACTCTTAAAGGTGTAGGTTGTAGGTATTACAACATCTTCCTTCAACTTGAAAGACTACTGCTTAAAACGTGTAGCTTTCCAATGCCGACGCAGATTCGTTGTTCTTCTTTCTGTAAAAAAATGGTTGAAAGCCTTGACGGAAATTTGTAGGGACAACCGGAGGCCCGATAATACTGATTTCCGCGGGGAAATAAATGCAACTCACATGCCCCATTGCACCCACTATCGGCCGCTTGGCAAAACAGTAACACGTGGTTTTTTGCTTGCGTTCCTGAAAAAAAACGTAACGTAAAAAAAATTGCATCATCTTTTCTTTTCGCGAGTGGGGCCATACGCACAAATGTGTGTCCATTTGCCCCTGCTGCATTTAAAAACATACTCCCACAATGCTTTTTAAATGCAGCAGGGGCAAATGGATACAGATGTGTGCGTATGGCCCCACTCGCGAAAAGAAAAGATGATGCATTTTTTTTACGTTACGTTTTTTTTCAGGAACGCAAGC
>VICI01002569.1:0-16128 GCA_019593645.1 Akabosia matsudoensis
TTTTGAAAAAGAAAATGACAAATGAACTATGCTGAAGAAGAAAATGACATTAACCCAATTGACATAAGGAACCCTGGGCGGGATGTCAATTGATGCTGGAATTATTATTATTATTATTATTGCATATATTACGAGAGAGAATGAGAGAAAAACGGAATACTACTTTCATGTGATACCCGAAAATGAGTGACGTTATCTGTTTTAAAATGTTAATACCGAGAATTCATTCATGAAAATTTTATTCTACTAGGGCTGCGCCGGGCACCGGGTATGGACTCGGTACTCTGCCGGGTTCGGGCCTTTTCTACGTACCCGGCGAGCACCGGGTATCGAAGCCGGCTACCCGGGGCTCGCCGAGTGTTGAATACTTTTACTTTTATGAAGGAAAACAAATGTTAAGAGCAAAAAATAAACGATTGCAAGCACACAGATTGTTATCATTTTCACAAAAAAAATGATCAATTATGTGAATAAACTCATTTAACACGGTATTCCGGTCGCATTTCTTTCAAAAATGAATTTATCGAGTACCCGGCGAGTCTACCCGGCCGGGTTTCTGAAAATTTAAAAATACCCGGGCCCGGCGAGTCCGGGTAATTGTTGGACTCGGCGCAGCCCTAATTCTAACCTTGTTTTCATAACTCTGTTGTCTTCTGAGCACGTGGTTTAAGGAATATGAGAGGAAACAGGATTTAAATGAAATTTGCCAATTGACCAGATGAACTGTTCAACAATCGGTATTGGAAGCATAAATTAGTCGACCCAGAGACTCACAATCATTTGGGGAGCGTAAATATTTTGACAAGCACCCTTTTGTGAATTGTAGGATTTCTGACCATTTTCCTTCAGATTTGTCAAACTTACAATACGTAGAGCTAGAGTTCATTATTCCCAATTACAGAGCTACTGTATTCCTTTAGTATCAGTTTCGATTATCCGATATTTGTAAATATGTACAATAGTACAATGTAAACGCTGAAATTTTCGGGGCTGTATAACCCGTATCCTGGTTGCTCAAGTGTCCGTATGTGAGCACATGGCACAGAAAGAACCCACGAAAAAGGGTTTTTGACAGAACAATGGCGTTGTGACGAAAGTGGACAGAACTTTGAATTTGAGCTTCTGAGAGCCAAACAAAACAGTAGAATGAAAGAGAAGTGACAATCATTCAATTTTCATTATGTTACTCCTGTCAAAATGGTCTCGTCCAACTTTCATTCAAAAATCAGTTAAACAAATAAACAGCCAACTTAGCTGGCACATCTGCAAAGATTCAAACAAATGTACACTTATGTACCATGTAATACGAGAAAATTCGAATAAATGGACGTAAAAATATTATTTCAAGTTATTGAACTATTTTAAATAATCATATAGTTTGTAGAACTACGATTAGACGCATACACAAAAACAACAACAATTTCCCAATTTTTACACAGTTATTAATTTTCATCAATCGCTTCACCCTTTTCAGTATCTTAATGATTCATGATTGGTGCATGTCTATGTTTACCAGCTCACCAGTCCCAACGTTCGTCCATAACTGAAACTATGTCATCTTTTGGCGGAGAAAATTGTTTTATCATTCGTTTCATACATAGATGAACTAATAAATTCGTTTCATATACATATCGTGTATAGATCGTCCCGGCAGCTGCAAATGCAATGATTTCACATCAGAAAAAAGTATCCTCTGTTATATTTAATGAAAGGGCACCACAAGCCCAGAGCAAGCACCCAATTATTGAAGAGTGGTAATTACCCTTTTCGAATGCGAACCTGACCCAGTATAGCACAAAAAACTTGATCTTGATGTCGTATACGGATAATAATTTTAAAATTAAGCGAGTACAAAAAAATAAAACAGATTGAGATCTAAAAGCGGTCGCTCTCTTTCCCGGCAATTTATTGGGCGGTTCTGGGCCATCAAACCGACTCGTCTCTCACCCCGATCTCGACAATCGGTTTCATCCCGGGGACAAAAGGCAGCAAAGAAAATATTTTGAAAGCTGGCAATTTATTCACAATAATGTCACGATTGTAATCGCTGCTAGTCCTTTCAATTCACATAAGTGGAAGGGAGAACCTAATAAAAAGGTGTGAGAGAACTGTTTTGATAACTATTCATAACACTTATTGTAAAAACGCACAATATTTATATTTTCACAAAGAATACACAGCAAAACTTGAATCGGAGCGCGAAGGAAGAAAAGTATCATATTTTATAGATTCATTCATTGAAAATTAGGATCGTCTCTTTACAAATTGTGTTGATGATAAATTTGAGAAATAGGCGTAGTGTTGTTGGCTTTTTACACTTGAATTCGTGCCTGATTCACTTACGCATATTTTCGTCTGAAATACGAGAGGACAGTTCTAGAGGAAAGGTTCAAGAGAGGTTTGTGGTTTGATTTGTTTAAGTTTTCGTACGCAGTAAAGTACCTCTTCCGTTTAGGATAAATGGTTTACGAAAACATAACGCTAAGCATTTCATTGACAAATATATTCTTTTGAAAGTTTATAATATACTATGAAGTTTATCCTAATAAGCCTGTTGAGACTCAAATGAGGTTTATTATCTCAAGATACAATGCTGGATTGCACTATAGCTAATAGGCGTAGATTTTTGCTTTAAAAAATAAACAGCATTTGAATTACTTGTAATGCGTATGATTGCGCTATTAGTTATCTTCACATAATTGTTTTTACTTAATTTCTAACGCTTACGTCAGGGGAGGTTAAGATGGTTTTATTGTCACGAATGTGCTGCAACTCACTTTTTGTATTTTGAAGATTGTTTGACTTTCCTCAGAAAAATATGCGGTTCCTTGTTTGCTTTTAAAATTCCTGGAATATTTTAATGATACGTAATTCGGTTATGTAAACACCATGATTTTTTACTCAGAGAACTGTCGCTGTACGTTTGAAGAGCATTTTGGACATGATGAAGCACATTTTTCTATTATCAGTTTTATTTCTGTCGCTTTCTTTTGGATTGATGAGTATGTTGATCAAATGAAATAAACTTATAATACGTGCACAGATTTTCAATATATCCCACACGAATCGTTTTCATTCGTCAAACCAGATAATCTCCATCTTATACTGCGTCTCAAATTAATGATTGTTTCCAAAATATAAATCTTCATATGCTTTTCTCATCAAATAAGCAATACCAATGAGTCTAATGCAGGTAGACTTTGCATCGTATAAAATTGCAAAAAAATGAGAAGAAATACTAGTTATAAACAAGCTTTTTATATCAAAATCTGTTTCATATACCACGCCGACATATTAACTTTCAGGACGGCTTATAGACATGATGATGTTGAATGTTTTCTGATGATATTTTAATACCACATTGACAGAGAGAAGTAGTTGTATATAAAGATTGTAAAGCCACAGCCTAGGAGTTGGGTACCTTTCTCCGGATGATGAATGTTTCCAAAATATAAATCTTCATATGCTTTTCTCATCAAATAAGCCATTTCATTGAGCCCAATGCAGGTAGACTTTGCATCGTATAAAATTGCAAAAAAATGAGAAGAAATACTAGTTATAAACAAGCTTTTTATATCAAAACCTGTTTCATATACCACGCCGACATATTAACTTTCAGAACGGCTTATAGACATGATGTTGAATGTTTTCTGATGATATTTTAATACCACATTGACAGAGAGAAGTAGTTGTATATAAAGATTGTAAAGCCACAGCCTAGGAGTTGGGTACCTTTCTCCGGATGATGAGTATTTATGAACCACTTACTTAATATACTCCACAATCATATGCATGCAGCTTTTGATTAATTTGCGGCCATAAGCGGATTGGGAAAGAGAAGAATAATATGAGCCAACGCAACAGCAGCCGCACACACTACAATCCCACCGACAATGATTACTATTCCCTCAAGACTTGATTCGAGAGGAAATGAAACTAGAAACCAGAGAAGCTGAATAGGAAGCCAAAAAATGATAAAGTAATAATATTATCAAAAGCTTTGCCAGAGTTTGGCATAAAATTGGCTACAAACGTTGACTAGATCCGTCCTTTCGTGGTTCATACAAAAAAAAAGAGCTCACATGTCGTGAAATCAACCAGGAGAACAAGATATGAGAGGAAAGCTGGTGATCTTTCAATAATAGTGAAACTCTGGAAAAAGCTTACGTGAATACCTTGGGGAAATATTATACAGTTATGTTATCACTACTTGCCTGGCGAAAGAAGTAGAAAGCTGGTTATTCTCTACACAACATTCATTATCAAATACGGTATACTCATTCCATATTAGCTCCGTATAACGTCTCTGTATTTTATCTTTGATTCCAAGAAAGGCACTTTGAAAAGAGAACCCGTAATGGTTCCATTGGAAGCATGAAGAAAATTGCTACATATAGAAAACATGATTTTCTTTCATTTAGTCTCCTTGTTTGCGCTGTGTCAATACAAAACTAGTTTATACTGTATATATTTTGAATGGTTTGCTGCGATCGGCGAATGATATTGTTTGTAAGAGAATGGCTAGCTCATTAAGGAAAAAGTCATTTAAATGATACCCTAGCATTGATGGTAACTGTTTATCTACAACTGCATTTATTCAGCTGATGCTGACCAGTCATCAGTGATGGAGGAAAATTACTCTGGACATTAGAAAATTATATGTTTTTACTTGAACATTTTCAGTTTTGCCAAACTGCTACATGACTACCCTGAAAAAGTAAGAAAGTAGACATTACTCTCGGGAATTTTATAGTAAGGTTGCGTCTGTGGTTCTTGAGAGAAATCGGCTATTAGATGAAAGAAGTCAGTGTACAAACGAAGCAAAGCAACACGCACAAGAAAAGCAGTCCGCAACTGGGCATTGAAGATATATGAAGTACAAAGTTTCCAACAAATACGAGGAGAAAATAGCAAATAGAAAATCAGGTTTTGATATAAAATACCTCGAAAAAAAATCATTATCTCTAGAGTTTTCAAAGAAAGAGGGAAGGGAAAAGAGAATTTAGGGTTTTGTGGTAGAGGGAAGACGAGGTGATACCCTTTTCACAACTGGAGTTGTTTATTTGGTACATTTATAGTACACATGGTCGTCTATGCGTGAGATGACATCATACAAGAAAAGGAAAACTAAGAAAAACTTTTGGTCATTGTATACACGTATCATCAGTTTTTTTCCTTCTTCTTTTTTTCTAAGAATTAACTATTTTTCCTCAGAGGCATTCGCGGCAAACATAGTGAAAGCGATCTTTCTGGTACCTTGTAGTTTACACAAACTTAGAGAAAAAACGTGACTGGCAAATGCTTATGGGGTTTCGGATCTCGGTCAACTGAATGAAACGCTGACTGAACTTTTAGATTTCAAGTTAAAAGTTGCTTTTATTGTCAAATATGCTACTGTATGAGTAGTGTAGGATGTTTTAGCCATACATCTTCAGCACATCTTAAATTGCCGATTATCATGATAGGCTGGCCTGATAAGCTAGCTAAGGAAAATCTATGAGTAAACAATTCAAAACTGGTCAAAACAATCATATTTCACAATTAGAATGCTATTCTGTCCTATGAAATGTAAACGGAGTTCTGAAAACGCCGGAGTACATGATTGCTAGTTACTACTACTACAACCCCGTTGATGCTACGCTCGATGTAGAGCGAAACCTTCCGGCCAATGTTATTCTCTAGTTGAGTCAACTATACTTTAGTAAAAGTGCGTTGAATATTTAGCAGATGTCACTGTTAGCTGAGATTTTGATTTTCTGAGCTACCAAAGCTCAACAAAGATCAATTGCATGTTTCAGCTTTCCAGGCATAAACGTGCTTCTCCTTTACCCTAGACTAATGATGGAGAGATCGCGTATCTAAATCACTCTGATTAACCCTCGGTCTTCAGATAACGAGGCAATGAAAAATGTTAACCTTCAATAGATACTAAATTACTAATATGTTGTGCGTAATGATTTCAGTTTTACGGGAGAACAATATATTTAAAAGGAACTTTTGAGTGAATGACAAACACATCGTCTCTTCGCCCATACACGGCCATTTTATTTACTATTCTCAGCATTATTTATCTTTATCAACTTTTGTGAACGTATAAAGAAAGGTTTGCTTCTCGGACTATATAGGGATAATGGATACAATATATTTTTACCTGCCAAAATCCCTTCATTGAACGGGAGAAGATAAGATTTCAAGTGAACTTGACCACATATATCTGATAACATTTTTGCTGTCGTAGCTGAATGAAACAATTATTAATGATGTACCTGGTCAACCAAGAGAGTAGTATTTCATCTTGTTACAACTATCAAGGTAACTCGAGTGGCTGGACAAGTTACTGTTTTTATCAATAAAAAAACCTTCTTTGCTACCCCAGTATCTGTGTGTGAATGATATTTCTCATGACTTCATCATTTATTCTGTCGGCATACTTGAATGCTAACGAAATTCCAAAATTATAAAACATGATGTTGAAATATTCCGTAATATAATAGCCAACACGAAAAAATATCTCAGCATTATCCATGTGCGAGTGACAAAAAAAGTGCAAAAAAGGAATCACAAGTTGCAACACATCTTGTTAACTTTTTCTACCGCGATAATTGCGTAAATCCATCAGCGCAAAGAACAATCCGCTTCTATTCTAGACGCCGAAATTAACGACGCTCACATCACATGGTATGGTACACAATTCCTATTCTTGCATTGTTGATTGTATGCAAGTGATTCATTTTTTTTACATGGAATATTCTCCAAGGATTTCTTCGTTTTCCTTGTACCCAGTTTATGAGGCAATATATTTTGGCTGAAGGAGGGATGCGAAAGTCAGATTCATAATATAATCCGAATCATACTCCTTCCTGCTTACTTGAGAGGTCTCCCATCATCATCTTCAGTTTTATACGGCTCAATGTGCATATATGTGCGTAACTCGCCACGCAAGTTATTAGCAATAACACGAATGGCTAGTGCCAGCTCATTGAACACAAATTCACGAGTTTTTTTCCCTTGTGAATATCTTCTCCATACATGTTCAAAGTTCAAGAGAATACGATTACATTATTGAGTAACGTAATGTACATTTTTTTTGTGCACATGTACGTGAGAAAAGGCAAGGAAAATATTATTTCACCTGTTCCGGCACAATCTCCACTTGCTGGACGGAATAACATTTGCCACTCGTGTGGCATTTCAGTAAACCACTGCATTTCGAGCTGATTCTGTAGAATTTCTTCTGCTAGAACTAAGCTGGCTTTTAATGTGTTGGATATAAATGTCCAGAAGACGACAGTAGTGAACTACTTACGTATTTACTTTGTGGTTGCAAGTAAAATGTAAATTAGGAAGAAATTAGTTAATTCATGAGGTGAGACAGGTGAAAAGACCTGTATTGACGTGAGATCAGCCGTGCCATATTATTAGAGGACAAACTCTTATTTACATGAAAACGAAGGGAAATTTTCATTCTGAGCTGGCTTAGGTGACTACATTTTTGATAGCATAGTTCTTTTGTGAACATTCAACAAAATTCATTTGAAAACATTTTTTTCTCTCTCAAAAATTCGTCATTCATTATATTTTTCTCTTTCTAGATGAAACAGTTGCTTGAAAAACAATATCGTGGAAATACGTGTGAATGGATCCTACGAAAAACACGAGCTACATTTTAGCTCACTCTGATAAAAACCGACAAGCTAGGCACGACGTAGAAAGAGCGATGTTGGTGAATGCCAACTGAAGTTTCCTTTCTTAAGTGCATTTCTGTGATATAAATTATTTCCCTGTAGTCAGTGATATTCGTAGTCGTGACTTTATCATTATCAAATCGGAAAAATGTGGTTTTGGCTAGTCACCATTTGGATACTCATTTGTGCCATTTCATATGGCTATCTTGAATGGCAACCGAAGGAGTCGTCGTCGACGTCCACGGCGAGAGGTGAACGAAAAAAGAAGGACGAGGAGAAGGAAGCCAGCCCGAAGCAGACTTCAAGATCGTGAGTGCATTTTTTTTGTGTGAAAGAAGTCTTTCTGAGATTGTATCCAAAATTAATATTATGCATCTTGATTTCTGTCCATATAACATGATATCCAATTTGCACTTAACATTTTTTTATGATAAATGGGAATGAAGACAGAAAAGATATAACATTTCAGAGTTCATATTTAGTTGCATTCTTCATTTTTTGCAGTCATTCACAGTGTATGATTTTTTCCCGATGGTGTAATGATCATTTTTCGCTTTAATTTACAACTTTGTAAAGGGCACCACACGCCAATAAAACAAGATTGTAGAATTCTTGGGAACGGTGGTGTACGCATCAGATTGTGTACATGATTTTCTCGCTTCTTTTTAAATTTCACTTTAACTCATCTCTCACTTTACCTTTCTAGGTCGGTCAGTGATAGTCATAGCGCTACACACTATATCGACGTAAAAAGATCTGTACGCGTAAATTCTGTTCATTCATATTTTAGTCATGCAAACTGAAGGGATCTTATTTTTGCGTTCAATGTGCATGATGGTTGCACCTTTAACGATTTTTTGTTTCTTATCTATCGTTCACGATTATAGAAAAATAATGAAATGAGACATCTTAATGACAGCTCTTTCTTATGAGAAGACACAAGAGTCATGATACGATCATATTTCATTCATAATTCATTTTGAAAGCGTTCCTACTTTTTGATACGTGTGTATGGTTTTGTTATTAAGAGAAACTTTTTTTCAGCTAGAGGAGGGAAACGATTTGGCTTATCAATATGTAAACTGGTATCATTTTTTAAGGTAGTAATTTACATGTTATCTTTGTTGTGTGACATGGATATCCGGTAAATGTCATGAGGTTTTTCCCATGTAACTTTTGCTCTTTTACATGTTTTGGCATGCAATTTGCAAAAAAGGAGTAAACGAGATAATCACAGGAAAGGAGAATACTATCGCTTTTCCTCGTAAGAAAAAGCCCAATCCAATCACCTATGACCCTTATAAATAAGTTAAAGGTGTGATATGTGTCAATCGTAATTTTATGAATGAAGAGCGTATTTGAAACATGTT
This sequence comes from Akabosia matsudoensis, assembly GCA_019593645.1. Taxonomy (NCBI): domain Eukaryota; kingdom Metazoa; phylum Arthropoda; class Collembola; order Entomobryomorpha; family Paronellidae; genus Akabosia; species Akabosia matsudoensis. Next base: position 9,056 of record VICI01002569.1, read on the forward strand.
TGAGAGATCGTGAAAATCGTATCAGTTCTTGGTGGGGAACAATAAAGTAGGCTGATGGAAACAACTTGAAATGAGTCTGTGTGATATCATCCTTAGGTGATTCCCTCGATTTACGATCAAGATTGTTTGTCGTACTTATTAGGGAGGTGATCATCAATATACAAAGCCTGACATACTACTCTGATTTGTTGACCTTAGGTTCCGAACTTTGCCTATCAACTCAGTTGCATTTGTAAGGCTACATTTGTATAGTGTTTTGTTCCTTGATATGAAGTTTAATGGCATAATAATGCGAAAGCTTTAGGGAAAAGGGTTTGGCTGAGTGAAGAATTACATTGGTTTCGGTTTTTGACAGTAACTTTTGCCGGGCAGTGTCCTCCTAACCTTACCTTTCGACGTTTCTAACTTGATTCATTTCCTTGTTCCAACATAAGCGAATAGATGTCATGGAACATCTTTCATAGGTATATGTATACATACATATATTAATCATTTTCAAACCAATTCGCTCCAGTATCCTTGTGTTGTGTCTCTGAATTTGGTGGCTGCATGTAATATCAAAGCAAATACAGTTACGAAGTCGTTAATCTTTAAACATGTTGCAGAATGAAGTTTATATAGTAGTTCGAGCATAGTTTATTGTTATCCTCAGGTAAATGTCGGACTAGTATTTTATATACCATAACAAAATACTCAAATACTAGTACGAAAGACTATACTGAATATGGCATGGCATACGTAAGGTATTCTTTAGGTTTCGATTTCATAAAGTTTTAAAATGGCTGACATTCTTAAGTTTTTAAAATATGTGGTTATCATAAAAATAGCGATTCTCATCCACATAGTGAAATATGGAGAAAAAGTTCGCTCACCACAATAATTTTGACGCATAATTGTTGCTCCGAAATATGCATCTTACTCGTTTTCAACAATCATACCATCAACTTGTTTGTCCGAGCAAATAAAATAAAAAGATGAGGAAAGCAGAATGGCGAAAACTATTCCTGAGATAACAAATGCGAACGGTTTAAGATGTGCAATAGTATTGCGTGTTATCTTCTATTAGATTTAGCACGTCACTATACTCTTTCTTGGATTCATCGTGTTTAGTTTTTGTGCAACTTTTTTCGAATTTTTTACTTTAAATTGATGTTAAACGTTCAGACCGCTTTCGGCCACAATATTCCTCTGCCAACAGTCGATGGTATTTTTTTGTCTTCGGAAGAGTCTTAGTATGTTGGGTTTTGCTGTAGGTGCTACAATACATGGCGATAATAAAATGGCGCCAAACAATTTTCATCTCACTGAGATGCTTAAATCTGTTAACTTGCTATTTAAAGGTTTAAAAATGGACGACCATTGCAATAAAAGAGGCCTTGGCAAACGTAGTAATTATAAGACTAAGACACATCATGATCATATTTTATTAAGTCTGAAATTTGTCATTTTCATTTCTTTTTTAACCCAATAATTGGCTGTTACACCCGCTGTACTATGGAGCCAATACCATTATTGAAAGCAAATCTATCGTGTCACCGAAACAATTATCGCCCCTCACGCTTTCCACAACATTAATTAAACTCTTCTGCAATAGTGGCTAAGTTTGCGTGACACGAAACCTGCGGATGCAAACGAATGTGCACAAGATAACTAGTATAATATACGGCTCATCCTTACGTTGTATCTCCCACTGTGACATTGCACTATTCTGGCAATTTTTGTTTTTGTTTCCCAATAAAGCAAGCGTTTAAACTCGAAGAGAAAGGAAGAAGGATGGATTTCCTTGAGGAATAATATATTCAATTCAATTACTTTCATATGCTGCATTATTGTAAAGCTTTACGCACTGTTAACATAATGTCGCTTTGACAGAAAAGTGGCGTTTTATAAGCAGCCGTGCGTTAATGCCTAATGACGAAAGAATTGACGGTGCTAGTGATAGTGTTGACGATGTAGTTTGATTTTTTTTTCGAAAGTTTACCTGCATGGTAAAAAGGAATTTTCAGAAAAAATATTGATGTCATGACCCGTACAAAGATTTTTTAAAAATGAATTTACAATCTTCAAATACATAGTTTAAACTTTTCCTTGTCCCGTAGACCCAAGTCATGGTCTTGTCACGATCAACATTTCAAAGTCATTAAAAATCGTAGTCGATGTAGTCTTCTCGAATTTTTTATTTTCGTTTTGTAAACGTCTCTAAATATAAAATTTTATTTTATGCTCAGACATCATAAATTCATCTTCATGTTATTGTTCACCTAAATATATAACTCAAGACTTGATAATGATGGTTGGCCATGCTGATGTCCCACAGCCTATATCTTGTTGAAGAGATATGTAACGGGTCTTTTGCCTCAATATTCGAGTTCAAATTCTTCTAAAAATGATTTGTCACGAGTCATACATTCAAAGCGTGTACTACACCTAAGGTTGCATCAATAATTACCCTGTTTATTGTCATCGTCAGTATTATAGTTATCTAGTGTGAAGTCTGTTTAATTCGCGAACGGATTTCGTTCATTTTATTAGAATGCTGTAAAAATGGATTAATGGAAACTCACACCATATTATTAGCACATTTTTACTATTTGTATTGTACTTGAATGATCTATAACATATATTAACGCTAAAATATTTTCCTTATATCGTGTGTACTAGGCAAGTAATCTAACGCCCTTCTAACGTGTAATATTTTACGATGAATTCTTTAAAAGTGCTTCTATTGCATTACAAATCTCCGCCCATATCCATTTAGAAGAAAACATAAGCAGCTCTTCTTTACACCAACCAGTAATTAAACATGAAGATTTTAAACCTATTTCAAAGTTTGTTTGGGGATACAGTGAACTGCGTTACAGACTGTATCACCTCCATTTCATAAGATACGTACGTACAAAATAGCTGGCACAGCGAATAAGCTTCAAAAGAAAGATTATGCTGAATTAATTTTTTCTTTAATGTAATGATAATGAATTGCATTTTTTTAAAAAGATTCAACCTGCGATTTAAGAATGCTTGATCATGATTATCTGTGAGCTCTAACCCTTTTTTCGTCTCCCATACAGTTTGTGATTAAACCAAGACTACCATTGTTTCTTGCCTGCTAGATGTGGTACATTTGTGGTTTCGTGTACTACAGAATCATTTACTTTCCTTCACGATGATCTTTAAACAATGATACACAACAAAGGCTCAGACAAAAGCTGCTATTATCTAGTCCAACTCTGCTAAGAAAGTTAAAGATTCGAAGAATGTGTAGCCAAGCAAGCTTCTTCAAACCATTTAGCAAAAGTATTACAGGTAGGGCTAGGAGCAAGTTGGGATTTATCACGCTACACATCGTTTTCAATTTGAACATGTGAAGTAAGGCAGCTATGTAAAAGTTACTGATCTATGATATTGTATAGCAGTTTGGTAAACTCCAGCAGGGATGTTTAATGGGCAAGTTCTGTAAGACAAGCTCTAAGGACTACCTGTGTGTGAAGGCAATAAAGCAAAAAACGAAGATGAAATGAACCTGACAATGAATTGAGGCAGTGAGAATGAAAAATTCCCTGTGCAATTGAAGCCGTAGTATACATTTAGATATGAAATTGTACGTGTGTGAGTGGAACAGAAATATATCTCTCGTATTATCACATTTTCAAAGGATTTTTTTTCTTCAGTTTGTAGCAGTCAGTATTCGGCACACACATTCACTACGGCTTGGCCTTGCATTATACATATTACAACACACTACTTGTTGTTGATTTTTTTTTTATATTTCATTGTTGAATATTTTACACGAAAATGAGCCTACATTTATGCGTACACACGGAGATGGACGATCAGGGAGAATTGTGTATGCATGTGTAACAAAACAACACCTGTGGTGGTATCGTATCTTTTTCCACTCTGAATTTCTTCACAAGAAGATGAGGGGGTTGTAACGTAATATAATAACACGGACGGTCAGACAGTCGACTGTTTTTAACTGCACGTAGTAGCCAACTGGCAAGTTTCGTTTTTTGTCAAATTTGAAGAGCTTCCATCAGTGTAGTGGAGTTGTACGTTATTCCTGCCCGTCTTCCGTTTTTTGACGGTTTTCCTGTTTCCATCAGCCACACATCCTTTTATTCAATCAGCCAATATTGTATTACGGGGTTGTGTGAGTGAACTCCTCAGGTGTGTACGAGCGCTAATACGGCTTGCTTGAAAAGTCGTTTTTTTTTTGTCATTGTTGTACAGTCGGTATCAACTATTATATGACAAGAACCTCAAAATACCTGTAATACCTAATAGATAATTTTCATACACGAAAATAATACGACAACTATAAAATGTATAAAAAAATGGACTGTGCCAGTGCTTCCCTGTTGGCCACATGCGTATGCAATCCTATGCTGACTGAGATAAGTATCAGCGCTTAGTAACTTACATTAAAACACTGTTATAGCGGACTAACCGAATACCGCATGCCATCATCGTACCAAATAGATGATAATATTTTCGTGATGTGCTGTACCGACGAGAGTTTTTATTGGGATTACTGACTGTCTGCTGTTGTGCTGCAGCTTCAAGAGTAAAATTGACTGTGCTGTGTCTTACCTGCATTTCCTTTAAAAATCTTTCTCAAACGACGGTTGTGTTTACTGCACCCTTTCTCATTCACCTGCAAAGATATAGCCGATATTTCTGTGCTTGGTGCAAGTTTGGCTGTATGAAAAAGCATAAATGTGACAATACACATAATAAAAGTGATAACATGCATGGTCTGCGCCCAGTGAATTCTTTAAATATAATAATGGGTTTCGACAAGTTAAAATCCTCATATTTCCCTTAAGATTTTTTCTTCAGTCTGTTGGCAAATCCTGTCGTAGGCATCATCAACTTTTCTTCACGCACAAATGAGCACACACACATGTGTACATTTAAGCTATTTTACGAGTTCCTACGAGCTCCAAGGGTGTCAATTCACTCCTTCAGGGGTGTTTCAAGTGTCAACCGAGTGAACAGTTTGAAATAGTAACTAAATTGGATGCAATATTTTAAGCTTTAAACGTCCTGAGCTGGTTTTCTGGTGAAATATTAAGGATGTAGCAACAAGTGACTACATATTTTCAGTACTTTCCTTTGCTGCTGCTGTGCAGACTATTTGTCCTCCTGTCAATGAGCTCTTTGTTCACAGGATGAATGAAATACTGTCCTTTTAATATTTGAAAAACAAGATTTTAACTTAACAAGCTGTGATACTGTGGTTTTGTTTATTTGAAATGTGTCAATATCTTTAACAAACGCGTAGCTGTTTGAAAATTGCGGTTCGGAATACAAAAAGAAGTGTTAAAGCTGATTCAAATCGTAATTTGAATTTATGGCTTTGATTGCACTAGTCGCGGACAAATCTTGGACTTTGTTTTTACTATTTTCTTATCTAACGTGAACTGCATAAATGCCTAAAAAGTTAACAGTGATTAATTAAGTTGTCTAAAGGAAAAAACAAGGATTTTGGAGTATTGCTCAATTAAGGTGAGTTGAATGTCCCTTTGCCTTAATGCAACGGAAATGTGTTCATAATTCATAACGTGCGCACAGGAATATTCGGTATTTCGGATGATGACATGTTTAAAAAAGTAGCATTCCCGTTCAAGGAATTCTAGATTTAAAGAAATGATACGAATGAAGCTTGCAAAAAGCTGCGTGAAATATGCGGCAAGCTCATCACTTTGCGGTATTTTTTGGCTAATTCTTAAAAAAAATATCAGTCACGTACATTTTTACCTGACCACCATGCTGGTTCTGTCACTAACTTGCAAAATGCAGATACGCGAAATTCACAGTGTAACCGGGGCGAGCATCACCAGTCGAGCCAGAATCAGACAAGAACATTCACATGCGTACAGAGATTTTGATGACCATGGTAAGAGGAGCGTTGTAGCAGTCGTAGTGGGGTATTTGCATCGCTGATTTGCATGTGGTTTAAAGGATCATGTATCAGACTGACTGTATGATTAAATAGAGTTTAAAAACAAGTTGAAGCGTTTAGATTTAATAATTGATGAACAAGGGATTTTGAAAATGGCTGCCTCGCCCTGAAAAACGCTTTGAGAAAGCACATTTTTAAAATGATAATATGAACAGATGCAGCTTGACCTCAAGACGGTAGAGTGATTACGATTACGAGGCAGCTTGTGATCAATGAAGTAGCCTACCAGACAGTGTGAATTTTAGGTTGTACTTGTTTACATTGGTTACACGAGAGGTTGCCTTTTCCCACAACCCTTCCAACGACGGCACAAAATTGTATTTGATTTGAATAAAATTCTCATAACAATTTCTACAAAATTCTCTCACCAGTATGCGCACAATTTATCTTACAAACTTGCCTTCATCAAGCGCTTTTGTGTCCGTACGGGTAGTCGACCTTCCACACTAAAGGAGCATTTAAAAATTCTTGACGTTTTTATGCAAGCAATTTTGAAATAATTATTCCTTACCGTGACGAATATGAAGACTTTAGATGAGCTTGCAAAAGAATGTACTTTCAAAATTAAAACCAAGCTGAGCCTGTGTGTAACAAACAATCTTTTATGTGACATAAATTTTCATTTAGCTTCACAAATAAAAACAATTTTTCTTTTGCCAAGTGCCATGATCCTGAAACATGAAATGCAAAAAAAATGCATTAGGCAAACAGTAAAAAGCCTACACCTAGTCCACAATCAACGAAATGCTTCCTCAACCAGTCTCGTCATAACATGATCTGTAATCATATCTGAAGGTAGTCACTCATGCATGTACAAGTTATGACATAAACTCAACGCTCAATACGACAGTAATCATTTTAAACCATGACAAGGGTTACGTCCTATAATATATCCCAAGAGGCTTACTCATAATTTTGAATTATATGAACAGAGCTCACAATATTGCTATAAAGTTATCATATAACAGCCACATCAGGTCTTCACATAAATCCCACGGTACCTCACATAATATTTTTGTTCTCAGAAGAGTTTTAATTGTACCAAACATCGGAAGGTACTATGTTTACTAAAACGTTAGAGGGCTTTCTAGTATTTAGTATTTGGGGA
>VICI01002570.1:0-16122 GCA_019593645.1 Akabosia matsudoensis
ATATCCCTTCTGTACACTGTTTTCAAGAGTTTAAAAACCAAATGCTTTATACTGTATGAACATTGCATGTGACAAAGTTTATTTCATCGTTGTTGGAATACAGTTTAACCTAATTTTTGCACATGGTTGGGATTATCAATAAGGATGGCTTCGTCAAGCACACAATTCTCTTCTTTTTCCAAACACAATCTTTAAAATGTTTCTATAATAAGTATGCATAGTACAAGAAAAATCACCGCGTTGCTAGTATTACAAAGTAATTTTTATCACATACTTATATGCATAGGAAGTAAAACGTAATAAAAATAACAGTGCATGATAAAAAAACATATTTTTACAGAATAAATGCTTCAAAACGGCTGATTGATTTTAGCCTTCAGGCAGTTGGGCTATTCCCAACTCAATTCCAGACTGTTTTTAGGCATCTCCGGCTCCCTTATCTATAATTTTCTTCACTAAAGCGACAAACTCTTTGGAATTTTTGGGCAAATAAAATCTATCGGAATGGGTAATCAAGGCGTTATCATTTGGCGGATCTGATTTCTGAGACGGTCCTTCCGCAACGGGACTTGTTGCCTCTGAAAGACTTCCGATAGGATCATCGTCGACTGGGTTTTCTCCTGCACCCGTTTCGTTGTCACCAATTAAATGACCATACTTGAAAGTAATCAGTTCTGGGTGCTTCTTCTTGCTCGTGATTTTGATTACACTACTTAACAGTCTAGCCACGGTAACTTCACCTTTAACACCATCGATTTCCCGAACAAAGAATAAGTGAGTGTCTGTAACTAGTACATATCCAACATAATTATCCCCATTCGCCATGACTTCGCTGCATTGATAGTATCCCAACACGCCCTCCGACTTCAAAAATGGTTTTAACTTTACAAAAGTATTCAAAAGTTCTTTGTTTGGATCTAAGCTCTCGATTAGTTCGCTACTCAAATTTGAATCGTCTTCTTCATCTTCAATAGAAAATACGTTTGCGATTCCTCGATATACTTTTGATTTCCCCCGATCGGTAGCACTCACATGGGATAGTTCAGGGGACTGTTGTATGTAGTCAATAAGCTTTCCTTTATATTCAACAGACTTTGCTTTTAAAGCACTCAGGGAGGGAAGAAATTTTTTAGTTTGTTGTAGCTTCTGAAGAATATTTGACTCTGGCGATTGTTGCTGCTGTTGTTGTCTCCTTAAATCTTCATAGTGCTGATTAATACACTCAGGGCACTTGGTTATATCGTGGTCTGCCAAGTTAACGCTTAGATCCTCCGAAAACATTAGCTCGTGTAGGGATTGGTAGCCTCCTGAAAGTAGACACACGCGCATTGTGTTGCGTTGCAGAAAACTGGATACAACCATGTGCACATATTGGTCTTCTTCTTCTCTTCCAGAACCTACAAGAATGTGTTTTTCTCTCTCAAACATGGTGCCAACGTATACCGGTTTGTAAATAAGTATTTGAGTATGTGACAAATATCTTCATACCAACAAAACATAAATGCTCTCCTCCCGCAACCGATCCTACCGATATGGCTTCTTTTTGTGCTAGTAAAAGGCCCTGAACTGCAGTCGAAAATTGTACCGGCTCAAGAAGCATCTATGCGATCCAAATAAACAGATATGATTAGTTAGCTATATCTTCGAGAACCAAACTCAGATATAGTTACAAGGCAAACGCAAATCTTACCAAACCGCAGTCAAGATGAAACGCAGTGGGCAAGTGACCAGCATTATACTGCTCAGCCGGTCTGCAGTCCACAACGAAAAAGCGAACAGTTTCCGTCTTTTGTAAACTGCTACAACTTCCAGGGCCGTAGTCAGAAGCCTCAGAGCCTTCGTCTGTGTTACTCATTGCATTTCTGATGCTCGTAAGGAGCTCCTCTGCTGAAACCGGAAGACATAAACTTTGCATTGCGACGCGGCGACAGGGTGAAGAGGAGTTACTCATTGAATTGAATGTGAGATATGATTCGGAACCGTACAAGTTTGATTCAAACATCTTGAAACACATACACAGATATACAAATATAAAAATATATAAAAGAATTTTACAAAATCAATGCAAATCTTTTCACCAAAAGTCATAAGAAAAGATCAAATTACCCGTCGAAATGTATTCGGGGTACTGCGTAGATAATGGACTGCTATGGAGACAAAATCGACCACGTCTTCGGGTTGCAAATCCCTTGGTAAATTGCTGAGATACTGGAGAAGAGCCTCGTGCGTGCTGCTGTCTGGGCTATTCTTCATTTCCAGAAGATGGTCCCTTGCAAAAGAAAGACAGGTTGTATTAGGCAAACCTTTACTAATTAACTTCTGCTAACGTAATTGACTTGCTTACTTGGCATTTACCACCAAAACAATCGCTAAAAAGTAGATTAAAAAGGGATCCCTGTACTGCAAATATACGTCCCATAGCACCAAAACGGATTCCAAGTTTCCAATGACGGATGATAGCAGTGTGGCAAACTAAATTTGTTTAAAGCAAAGGACACAACAAAATTAACTTAGCACGAACAATATTAAGTCATTAAAAGTATTTATTCATTGATCATCCTACCCATCCTTTTGCGAAAGAGCTTGAAGTTATTCGTAAACTGTCCAGCAATGAGCATACTTCCGGTTCGTGATATAACAAGAGTAATCTAAAAATGTGAAAGGGAAGTCCATCCTTGTTCAGAACATCACGAGGTATGTAGTCCCTCACAAGACTTGTGAAGCAAGTGTACAAGTCGGTTTCCGAGGTTATCTGGGTGACAAGGGGCTTGAGTAGTTGCAAGTAGTACAAGTTCTTTTCCTGTACGTACTGCTCTGTTGTCGCTTTCATGAAGGTTGTCAAGACTGATTCCAGAAGGGAGGTTAGTGCAGGATGATCTTCTGGAGGATTTGACAAACTACCAGATTCTAAAAAATAAACAACATTCCGTTTTTGCACTCAATTACTGGTGGAAACTCGGTAAAATAATAAACGTTTTTGAAGATATTCACCAATAAACTGTTGACAATCGTTGCGCAATGACAACTGGTCGTTGCTCATTTCAAACACGGAAATCAAATCCTCACTACGCGTTTGCATCCCATCCGTTAATAGCACCTTCCAGACCTAAACACCAAAGCCGTTAATTAATTATTTGTATATACCTAATCAGAGTGTAGTGTATGGTGATGTCACTTGCCTTTCCACGTAAATGACTAGGAATCGCTCTACCATGACAAATTTCAACAATCCGATCTACCCCTGAACCATTGTACACATCCAAAATACCCGCCGCCGCTCCACCACTCGACTCCTCCAACAATTGAAGAGATGTTTCCAGTGACAGAACAATTTCCCTGTTACAAAGTTTTCCACGTTAGTCTAAACTTACGTAAAATCAAAACCGTGAAAAAACTCCACCAAATTTACCAATCATTCTCACTCCCAGGAGGGTCCCCAGTGGTCAACTCCGCATCCTTTAAAATTTCGTCTACTTTTTCAGGATCCATAGTTAAAACTGATGAGTAGTCACTTCAAGCAAACACACACATTTCCCAACATGTTCTCCAAGTTTTGTTGAACCAAAAGATGACGTCGATGGTAACTAAGGACCGCTGAGTACTTGATGTAAAAATTTTCTATCTAACCCGATCTTTAAATCCAAATAAATTGCAAATATTGAATTTAAATACAAATATTTGAGATGATAATTTAATTAACAATCACTCCTCGTCCACAAACAAACAAAAAGCTCCACATAAGATCATCCACTCATGCTGTAATAGAGACAGCTGGTCTGTCAATGCATCCAAGCAAACTGCGAACGTACACGTATGCTTGTAGTTAGATAGCGCTTGATGCCTCCCATGCCTTGCCATAACTCAACATCTGCAAACATTTTTACCAACTTTCTTTTATCACCTAATTGCTATCATAATCCATTGCTGCCATTTTGTGTGTCTCGTTTCTACACATGTTAATGTATGGCAGTGTGTCGCATTGTAGTGCTTACCTGTATCACGCTACCCCATATTTAAAAATCCAACTTGTAGTACACACCTTTTTAGCCTTTTGCGTGGGCGTACTCGTCAAAAATGTAACGCGAGATTATCATTATCACTAAGCCAGCTTTATTTGCTGAGAAGGAGCGTATGAACATGTCAGTTATTACATCAGTTTCGTTAACAGTGATGCTCATAAAGTCACAGCCAGCCTGGGAAACAGAAACTGAGAGTGAGTCATATATGCCGCATTATGATGGCAATAAATCTGCAGTGTAAACCAAAAGATTACTTTCAGGTGTAGACTGAGAGATTGATGCGTATGAGTCTGTTTGATTAATGATGGTCGGTTGAGTTACAAATGTCCAGTTTCATGATAGTATCATTTTTTAAATATATTTTTGCATGTAAATGTTTAATTAGCTTTTAAATTCGGATACAACTATTTAACTATGTTTATAAACAATACGTGTGACACATGGCGCACATTATATTACGACACGTAATATGAAGTACATCTTAAGGTTTTCATTTGCTTCTCTAGGGAGTAACAATTAAAATACATTTCTTTTGTATATGTGGAACATTTAAAAAAAATCATATACCTATTTGTAGTTCATATACTTCATACAACAACAGGTTGAATGTCTTGACATCTTACAACTAACAACTGATACTTCCAATTCGTCATAGATTTAAGAGGATTTTAGCATCTCGTTGGCGGGCTGGAGATCAATCGATTTGTACTCAAATTTTCAATCCGACTTTTATCCGAGCAGTTCGACAAAATGGGCTAATCTTATCAAACAGTTGGAATTGAGAGAGCTACTTAATTAGTGCAATAAAACAACGTTACGATGAAGTATATCCACTTGAAACTCCAATTTTTTTACAGTTAACTACTGACTATGTAGCGTGGTATATAATGGTATGCTACATTATGCTATGCATATAATAAAAGCAACAAATACAATTTTATGAACAGGTTTCTGCATCATTAATACAAGTAGCGTGAGTTACTTTTTAAAGTATCGTATACATAACTTACGGAACGCACCTAAATACTTTCACATTTTGACAATTCACAACTTTTTCCGACCTAGTCCGCACAATGTATTGTCTGGTTAAAAATTTCCGCTGAAAGAGTAGTAGTCATTCAACACGACCTCCCTCTAGTTCTATAAACTTTGAAAATTTCTCCAAAAATTAGAGGCTAGGCTATCTTATGGCTTTTACATGACTTTTACTTGACGAAATTTTTATTATTTGAATTAAAGAGCTGCAGCTGGGCTGCATGCCTCTCTGAAATGAAAATGATTTGATCTTCCATTTTCTTAACGCGACTCAAATACTTTTTCTTTGTTGCGTCGAGTGTTTGCATGAGCATAGCATTCGCCCTGTTCAACTCGTTGATCATAGCCTGGTTGTGTTTCTCCCGGATTTGAGACGTTGCCGTGACTTTCTCCAGAGTGCACGCCAGCTCCCGAACCCGATTTTTCAGCAAGGCTTCTCGGTCCGTGCTCTCAAAATTTTGATCGTTGTTGTTATTATTATTGATAGTTTCTAGGTTACGATTATTATCCGTGTCAACGTGTTTTTGCTGCTGTTGCACTTTCGAGATGTCGTTTTGATTTTGGTTGTGATTGTTCCGGTCTGAAAAAAAACATACAAACATGACAGCTAATTTTTTCCACGGTTACAACATCACACTTAAGAAACCACGTCTATCTTTTCACCAACATATTTTATTTTGGGAAAAAAAGTACTTTGCTTTTGATCCTTTTTTATTCTCCCTTTGCAGATTTCATGCTCCTTTTAAGTTTCCAAAGTATGTCAACTCTTTTCTCTCTTAGCAAAGATGCCCTCAAATCAAATATGTTCAGTAAAAAATGTAATAAAATCTGTCCGGAGAAAGTCGTTCTCAACACTTACCCGCCGTTTTCAAAGCTGTCGAAGACTCAAGTCTTTTCCAATCCATGATCTCTGACTTAAGGTAATTTATCCGAGCCCTGTAAGCCTCCTCTTGACTTTCATGGCTCTGTAATCTAAGTTCAAGGGATTCCTTTTCTTTCTCCATGAGAAACATTTGCGCACGGAGCTCCGCTCTTTCTTCTTTCATCGCCATCAGTTCCTGCATCAGAACGGCCGTTTCCAAATCCAATTTATGAGTATCGACAGGAGGCCAGACTCCTTTTGGCGTGCTTTCACCGCACCCGCCTTTGTTGCTCTCAGGCTGACTTGCGGAATTGGGTAAACGATGGAGTAGAGGTTCCACGCTCTCTCTGTCCAACTCCATAACTGTTTGTTTCACAGCGTCCCTTTTCGCTTTCAAAGCAGAAATCAAGTGTCGAATTAATGGCTCAATAGGTGCGGACAGAGTTTCTTGTACAACTCCAAGCTCATTCAGAGCTCCAGGTGGACACGAGGATAACATCAGCTTAGAGTTTGGACACGATCCGTTTTCATTACCAGCCCTGCAAATTGAAAGTTTAATAGTAATTCTCCGTCGCACACCTCATTATCTATGTATTGCCCATGTCGTTCACTCAAAAACAAAAGCTAACAGCAAAAAAAATCCTTTTGACAAAGCGCCATGAACCGTTCCAAATCGTATTCTTGTCTGACTTCTATCTCATAATGGAGTTTTACCTCTTGACGGAAAGCCTACAAAATGGTAAAGTTACTCATAAACTACCTATATAGTCTTTTCCCTTTGTACATTTTTTTGTGTCGAACAAAAACTAATTTAAAGATGGAAATTGGATTAAACCAAGTTTATTCATTTGTCTGCCAACACTGCCTAAGCGCTTATGTAAGCACGTAGCATTGGGTTTTCGTATGATATATTTTTTGATAGCTCATGGATGCAGCTATCTTTTTATATATTTTCATGGCTATACTCAAAATTACCTGTCATCTTTTCTGATAAATTGTTATGTTATTGTAGCCTCGAGGACCCAAGGCAAAAAATGTTTATTATGTAACATAATTTCGTTCGACAAACATTCCAAGAGAAACAATATTCTACAATACGCCAGAGAGTACAATCAAGCCAAGAAAGAGTGAAAGTACAGTAAAACAAGCATATCGTCTTCCAATATCCGCATTTTTGGTTCATAGTTGACGGTGGTATTGTATCCCGACTGTCTAGAATAATTTTCTTCTGTTTTTTTCATGTTTTACCTTTTCCCCATGAAACTAGCATAAAAATACCGCTGTTTTCTCTAAGCTGTGAGTAGCTTTCACTCTCATTCTCGGAAAGTATCGAATAGCTCTTTGCTCTTCGAGAAAACAATTACGATTCCAATAAAGTAGGAAAATTAAATTTTACTAAACTATCGTCAAACAATGGTTTTTACATGCAGTTTGAGCGTTTATATGGGTCTGTCGAAGATGCCGCATTTGCATCTCACTGCAGACAATTTTTGGAAGACGTCTTGTGATTACTTTTCCCGTGCCAAAATGGCTTACGGGAAAGCGCTTAAGATTCCTTGTTATGTAGTACGTGTTTACATTTACGACTATGCTTCGTTTTTATTAAATACTAAAAAGTTGGTCACAAGCCCAAGCAATTGATGAGATTGTAAAGAAAACATTGAGATTGTAGTCAGAGTGGTCCTCACAATGTAATAAAAGTGAAGGTTCAGTTTCAAGGAATGTTACACATGACAGCATCGACAAGTCTTTAAAAGATCTTGTATTTCCATTGAAAGCACATACCTATGTACATCTATAAACCTCAATAGTCTATTTACTTCAACAGCACATGTGAAACTAATTCACAGCCTACCAGAGAAATGCATCACTTTCGACAGTCTTATAAATTGTTCTCGACTCGCAATTTATTGGCTATATTTCTTACCAGCTGAACATTCTTGAAAGAAGATGTTTATCCTTTAATTCTGTCTTGCTCGAAGCAATTTCTTTAGATTGATATGTGCAAGAATAAAAAAAATTACACTTATCACAAGAATACCTCCACATTTTTTTGGCGATGTGTGGCAAAACATGTTTAGGATGTCATCCAACCAAACATCAATCTGTTTTGAGCTTTGAAATGGAGGAAGAGGTTCAGAAATTTATGTTCCTGTAACATTTGTTAATTTTTTGCCGAAAATGAAACTCTTCATGAAATTTACTGTGATATGTGCTTGCGTACGGCAACATTTAACACTTCGTGAAAACATCTTTCAATCACACATACTAATCCAAATAAATGCTTAGCAATTTCCCATGAGTAATTCTGAACGAGATTTATGGGGATAAATGATCAAAAACACTATAAGCCTTATGTGTAGGATAAACCATCCTGTTAGCTGGAAACAGTTAGCTTTCTCTTAAAATCGACGCTTGGAGAATTTGTGGTAGTAACTATGGTAACCTTTACTGACCTGCGGCAGAGGTACTTTCACAAAAAGTAGAAAAAGAAAGTAGGTTACACTATCTAGTAGTGCCTCTGCTAGAACCCTGATTAGTTCAATTAGTAGCGGTGAGTTGTTTTATGACGAAGGCGCTTCGGTAACTAATGTATTTTTTTTTCTTCGAAAACGTGACTGCAGAAGGTAATTCAAGTTCAAATATTTCCAGTGTTGAACAAAGCTGAAGTAAAATTATTTGGGTCTAAAAATAAACACCTTGAATCTTAATGAGTGATTCAACATTAAAAATTTGACTCATTAGGAGAGACAGACTAATTGCGTGGCCGAGTTGTGCAGGGTTAGGGTTAATTGATTTGAATGCCGTAAGTGAACCTTGACTTAATGACTATAAATAAGTGCCCCGCTACTGGTCATCAAGAAATATATAAAAGGGAAATTGAGATTTGGTTAGGTTAGTTTATGCTTGTTATCTGCTGGAGGAGCAAGACACATAAAGATAAATCCAAACAAACACGCCATGTCTGAGACAAAGGCAACTGCAGAAGAGACCCGGGGACGGAAGTACCCGATGTGGGCCATAGCAACGTTCATCCTTGGAGTAGGCCTGCAATGGACAATCCTCCGGAATGGAGGGGTGACTAAACTGTTGAGTGGGCTTGGAATGGGGTAAGTTGATACTGGTAAATCAAACTTCTTAGAAATCAATGAATAATTTGTTATATCTTCAACTTTGCTTGTATCTTCAATAGGTCTCAAGTCTCCTCAACTTCAGTGGCCACAATCCCCGACAAAGTTGTCATTGGAGTAGTGAGTTGCCAAAAACCGGGAACCGGAAACGTCTACAATGAAGAGGCAGCATTGATGATGAAGTCGGTCATAGTGTCAGCGCTGCTCTACGACCTTCCTCGGCTAGAGTTCCACCTCTTTCTTGAAGATATCCCTGCTGGACGCAAATTTTTCCGTGGAAAACTCAAAGAATGGGGGTTTCCCAAGGAAACTCTGAAGGTTGCTTTGCACTACCATTCAGCTTTCGACGCCGTCCCAGAGAAATATCATGACCAAATGATCTACGACACTATCTGGAAAAAGTACCGGTGTGGCTTCGTCCGACACTTCTTTCCGGTATAATTTTATCTAAAGCTAAAATTATTACGATGAAAATATTTCCATACGGATACAAATGACTATAAATATTGAACTCTGACATTTTTTCAGACTGCCCTTCCTGGCGTTGAATCCATTATTTACCTGGACACTGACATGATCATCACCGGAAACATTGCTTCTCTCTGGAACCACCTTGGTCGAATGACTGGCGACCAAATGGTCGGCGTTGCCAGGAACAACGAGCCTGAAGCTGACTATGACCATATCGAGGGTTTTGGTGATATTCCATACGTCCCTCCGAAGGGGGTCAACAGTGGCATGATGGTTATGAACTTGACCCGCATGCGAGACTACGACTGGCAGACCCGAGTCATTCGACTTTACGAAGACTACACGAAAACCACCAGGGGGCTTGAGGACCAACGTCTTCTCAATATCATCCTGTACTATGACCCCAGTATCCACCAGCTGGTACCCTGCAACTACGACTTGATGCACACCAACTGCGACAAAGGTTGGGTGTGTCCACCAGCCCTAAAGGATTCTCACGGGGTCCATGTCATTCACGGGGCTGGCGAACAGTTTGAGCTGGGCGGAAGCTTTCATGCCATTTCAGAAGCTTACAAGGCCGTTCGTCTCGATGGAAAAGTCTCGAAAAAGTTTCTCCTGGAAGAAGTAGCCCTGCCAATCATTGATGCTTATGATCTCAACTCGGAGGACAAGTCAAAGCCGGATTCACTCTGCTATGGAACTTTGAATAAGCAGCTCTTCAAAAACTGGGAGCCTACTCTACTAGAAATTACCAATGATATAAAGTAATTTACAGCGAAAAGAGATTCGTTTTCAAATCAAGCATTCATGATATGAAAAATTGCGTAAAATAAACAATTTGCGACCCCCAATCCGGACTAGTGTTTATTGCAAGCATGTTAGCGTAAATTATTCAAGAGCGTCTTTCCATTCCAAGCATTACGAAGCGTGTATTTTTAAGGGCATTTGACTAAAAATTGCGCTCAAACATGGGCAGGGAACAAGATCAGCAGATTCACCGTCGTTTCGAAATTTCGAACTTAGTGTCGACTACTTTCAATGCAATATTTGCATCAAATGCATATAACTGGCCGGACGTTTATGTACTTCAATGCTTGACTTGTTTTGTATTTTCCCAACTGTCGAATGGTTAGTTTGTTTAGCATTCCTTTGCGAAATCCCATCCATGATTTATCATTGAGAGACTTTATGTTTTCCTTTTTTTTACTAATTGAGGTGTAATGAAATCTAGAGAAGATTGTTGTAGGCTTTGTGAGAAAAAAGAGAAACTATAAAAACCGTGAAAGCGTTCAGCTCAAGAAAAAAAAAAGTGTTTTCCAGGATGTACATAATCCAAAGCGCGCAAGTTTGGAAAAGTGATTAAAGAACCTAATATGCATTTTCAAATTGGAAAAAATGCCGTTACTCCAGTCTGCGCTAGATTTTTATTGGCACACTGAGAGAAATAAAGGCTACTGCTGGACTGGCTGGAAAAATGGTGCTGAAAGGATTTTCGTTAACCTTCGGAAAAAGTGGTGCAATTGAAGCCGTGTATGAAACATTGAGGGAAAATGCTTCCCTAACAAGCCAACATAATTGACGGTCAGTTACTCTCTCTCTCTTGTGTAGCAGATTTGCTTTTTTTCCACGGAAGGAATCCAAAGATGGAAAGATTTTGTAGGAATATTTGTCGACGCCATCGTTTTCCGACATGCGAGAAGAGATTGAGGGTTCCATGCATGAGCGCAAAAGCAATAGGCTGTCGAATTGTTTTTTACTACTTTAAATCAATAAATACAGTGAAAAATCGTTGAAAAGAACTTTCTCTTGTCATTCTGTGGGAAATTTTGTTTGAAGTTGAAAGAGATAAAATGTAATCGTACAGCAAACTTTCACCGAGAGCAAACAAAATCCTTTTAGATTCTCACTCACTTGCATGCCATTGCCAACTAGCAACTGCTCCTTGTGGGAATTTAGCAAGAAGAAGCGAACACTGTTTTGTATGTAAAAATGCCCATTTTCCATAACACAAAAGATTTTTTTTTTAACTTATTAGTTTGAGACTTTTGGTCGGAATACTCTACATTTCATAGATAATATTTTACACAAAACTTTCGCAGCTGTGTGCTTCGTTGTTCTAGCCGTAGGATGTGTGCGTGTTTTTTTCTTTCTTTCCTGGCAAGTATTCCGATCTTCATGTTAAAGCTTTGTCCACTGGGTACTGTCAACGATTGTTCAACCTGCCTGCATTTATACATTCAAGTAGAATAATATGGTTATGTTTACACCCTGAGGCATCCACTTGTTCTAGGTATATTATCTTCAAAAGAAACTCTTAAATTCTTTACATTGTATGCATAATAATGAAGCATGTTTTGCCTGTCTGTGTTTGTCTGTGCCCTTCGACGTAGTCATTGTAAAATTCACAGATTGGCATTCTATTCAGAGTTTAAATCGCTTTGTACGGCTGGTTCCAGAGAAAGTGTATAAAAATGTCAAAGTATTATTTTGAAAACTACCAAGATTCTATGAATTCTTTTTAAAAGTGTGTTCAAGGAAACTCCTCAAAATGTTACAAATGAACAAGACAAGTTTTCAAAGTGGGGCGATCCAGCAGCAGTACTCAATATTGTGTAATCATGTAGCCACTGGTGCCCTCGCACATGTCCCAATCAGGCATGTCGAACCTAGTCACAAAGCTTCCTTACACCTCTAAAACTTTCTCTAACTTTCTAGCAGCCTTCTGGCCTCTGGGGCACCTGAAATCGGGTAAGCCGATTTTGCGAAAAAAATGCCAAAAATACTACTGTTCCGAAATGGTATTCTTAAATGTATCTGTAGGAATGCAGATAATTCAATATGGCTCCATTACAAAAAGTGGACCGGAAGGTATGAAACGATATGAATAAAAAAAGGTCGTATTTTTGTATCATTTTGTCTCAGGAGGTAAATCTCTAAATAGATTCACAGAACATTAGTTCACGCAGTTTTATTTCCTCATTTTCTTTCAAATAACTTTGGTTCTTGCCGTAGCAAAAGATAAGTCAACTGACATATATGGCATCCTTTTTTAAACATGAGATATAGGATCACTGTCTCTGGGTCCATAAAAATAATTTAAACTAGATCTATTAGAGTATTAACATTAACAGTGCTTCCGAAGGTTGGGGCAGTTATACAAAACATACCGTTGTAAAACCAAGGTTATTTTCGAATGCATGCCTTCTCGTAGTGAAAAAAATGCATGCATTCTGAGATCTGTCGTTGGGTGGTCTTAATTCTATATCCTATTCCATTTATCGGATGGTCGTGTTACGGTCCATAAATACAATTACGTTTCTTGCCTTTACCATTTGATCCCTCGTTTACGGTTATCTTGTTTCCTTTCTATAGGATATTACTAACAGACTTGGATGGTTGACTACAAATGCTCCGTTTTCCATTTTTATGTTGCAATTTCAATTTACAATATTTTAAAAGTTAAGACCTTTCGTGTGCATTTTATGTAGAGAGAGTATCACGGGAAGTCACAGTTTTAGGATCGCTTTTTCATGTAAACTTGTTTTTTTCTTTTAAAATTACGGCCTTAAACTTCTTTCGCTGCTATATCGGTATGCAAAACTCCAAGCCAACTCCCCTACAGGTCCATGGATTGCATATTCGCTATAAAACATTATGCAATTCAAAGATTTGTGTTTGCTGCAAAACGTGCTTGAATTCTCCATGTTTATCGCTATCCGAAATTCATGTCATGTCATTGTAATTCCAGCTCTATTGTCCCAAGAGATGCTTCCTTTCCATGCAATATACATAGATCCGCCACTATGTAGTTACTCTAAATGAACCTTGCACAATTAAATCACATTTCTGGGATTTAAATATTTTCAGATAACCTTTTCCGGGAATGGCATTCACGACATGAATAATGTAAAACACATTTGAATTTTTTAGCCCAAAAACCTTTCACCGCTTTTGTCAACTGTCTCCACTCTCGGAACGCATTACAATATATACAATGCAATTTTATTCTTGGTTTTGGGGAAAACGCCCACCCGAAGCATTTCTGATTTTCCTGCTTATTTCGATCAATGCGTGATGTAACCCATTTCGATAAGGAAAACTTATTTCCTAAATATGTCTGACTACTTCCTCTAACAATAGCGAAAATGCAAAAATGTTTCAACATTGGTATTTGGAAGTAGTAAACAAACCTGGGATACGCAGTCAATGGATTTTTCCCGTTCTCGTCCGTTCCTCCTTGTTGCCGAAACAGTTCCTCGCTGAAATTTGTATTATTTCCGGTCTTGGATAGTTTGGCCTCGTTCTCATTGCACTCCAGTGCTTGCCCAGGTTTGTTCTCCGTATTTCCTTCACCTCCATGATATATCAGGGAAATATCTTTATCCTCAAAGTCGCTTTCTCCACAACCCATGTTGCTCAGATGGCCAATGCTGTTTATACTCTCGTTGCTATACGAATTGGCAAGTTTGTCATTGCGAAATTCATTTGGTGAGATGGTGCATTGAGAAAAGTGGCGATGTAACAAACTACGGGCTGCCTTTTCTGCCGAAAGCCTATTTATTCTGGCTTGCTCCTTTGCACTTTCTTGCAAATCCTTCCTTCCTACACATTTAAACCAAGTACAAATACTTATAATAGTGTAGCACAGTCCGAATTAATAGTATAATTATTACTGACAACACAAGATAGAACCGCATTTGAATCATAATATCGGTATAGCTTCACGAGAAAATGACGTACCAGGATCAACCGTTGCTAGAATACTTTTACTATCATCTAGGGACTCTTGATGACGGCTGTAATTGTCACCACATCCTTTCTCAAGACCTTTGCCATCTTCACACTGTGGTTTCCATTGCACGTCTCCTCCTGAATGCAATAAAAATAAATTCTCTGTTTGAAGCCATCAATATTATAATTACTTTAATGTCTTGACGCATAAGACTACGTAAAGAAATGTTCCAGTGTAAATATAAAAGGTAATCAATTTAACATGCTTGGGCAAAGTAGTTGTGTAAATTCAGTGCAAGCTGTGGTCGTTTCTGGTATATAGTCGGCTTTTCTGGTACAACATAAATAATTTTTAGGGACATGGAACTGGTACTTAGCTAATTGCTTTGAAAACAAGATTGTTCAAAATAATTCATTCAGTTTGGTGCTAGTATTGCTAAATATGTACTGCAATACTATATATGATATACTATCTCAAAGCTGTCGTAATGAAAATTGGAAAATTGGCTATTTTTTTCTAACCATAGTTCTGAGAAGGCGACTGTGTGTGTTCCGACGGTGAGTTATCGTTACTGTTGTTATTGTTTCCAGATGAGGTAGCCACTGGTTGGGAAAGGATTAATGGGCCGGATGAAAGCACTGGTGCCGCTTGTGGCCGTGGTGGAGAGGAAGCGAGATTAATTTGTCCTCTAGGTTGAATATTTGTTAGCACTTGGCCGAGTTCCGATTCGAGCAGAGCGGCCAAGACTTCGTATGCGTCGCTCATTTGGTCGCTACAAAAGCCAACGAAAATTATTAGTTTTGTGTTTCGAACGCTGTATGCACAAATTTACTTTTCAAAAACTGTACACCTCGCGGAAAGAGATTTGCTATGGGAAGGATTTCGAAACGGGAGAAATGTTGGTACAATATGTCACCGAGTTTTAATGTGTCACATAGTTATTTCCCTGGAAACCTAGTGAAAGGCTTAATAAACTATTACAGTCTCTCGCGAGAAAACTTGAGCAACGTCAGACGATCTAATCAAGACGAAAATTTATAGGAATGGGGTGCTCTTTGAATATAACAAGTGGAGAATTTTTTTGCGGAGAGTGGTTTCACTCGCGTTTCTTCATTCATTCTTCACAATAAATGTCAAATGGCATGGGTGAAGCGACAACGCGGACAGTGCTCTACTTTTCGGCTCTTTTTTAAATGCAGTGTTTCCGTCATCTATGGATCCCTCGTGGATCTCTCTTGCTAGTCTAGGTTATTATTACGTTTTTTTTACTGTGTGTGAATTGTGATCATTGTGTCTATGACATTTCACACAGTGATAAGGGATAAAGATGGAGAACAGGGCAAGTGATAAAGAGCTCTTCTTGTCACTCCGGCGACAGCTCTGAGCTAGACATTCGCATGAGTACTAAATTGTGACGCAAAAACATGTTTTTCTCAAGAAAAAAACATATAGAGCATGTTTTCAAAAAGTAATCAAGTCTAAAATAAAAGCGTCGTCCTGAATACCAAGTATAATTTTGCACTATGTCGCAAGTACTTGTCCAAAAAGAGAAAAGTTTGAGACAAAACGCAAGTGTTTAGAGGTCGAAGCGGTCATTTATAGAGCAAAAAAGAAAATGGTCATTCAGTGAAAGCAGCCGAGTTTAATGTGCTTCGTCAAATGTTTCTACGTAATACATTGGGTGTAGAATAGTAAAACTGGCACAATCACAGAAGCATTAGTGGAGATAAGATAAAATATTCAAAACGTTGGCTTGCTTTGTGCTTACTAGAGGTTCACATATACGCCCCAAAACTCAGTCTATTTCCGGCTATTTGACATTTATCACCAAATGTTTTATGGCTTTGGTAGTTAGTGCCGGGCTGTTTTACG
>VICI01002571.1:0-16112 GCA_019593645.1 Akabosia matsudoensis
CTAAATCTATGCGTCCTGCGACTCAATATCAAAATCGCCAAGAGAGGAAGACCGTCAACTGCTAAAAATCTTGTCAATATAAATATATATTTCTTCATGTAAGTCCATCCTTTTTCCAATCTTTATTTTTTTTTCAAAAGAAATCTTTATCTAAAACCTTGAGTTTCAATTAAGAGCTCGAGTCGCTTTTTATCATTTCTTGTTAAACCGTCTCTTTTAATAATAAAAATGTCATTTGCATATTCAGCCAAAAACAGAAACCCCTAAACAATTTTTTCTTGTGAGGCATGAGTCACCCATCAACTTTCTTTGTTCAACTTATTATCAGACATCATCGCAAAAAAAAGAAACAGTTTTCAATTTTTACCTGACAACTTCCTCTACGCGCACAACAATCTTGCATATGACAAAAAAATGTGGGCTTCTTTTTGAAATGCTTTTTTTTCTTACCCTGTTCATTCTAAGCAAAACATTTCTTTTTCTCTTTCTTATCAAGCCCATTTCCATATTGATATTATACAACATAAGAAACATGCCTGCAAATTTATCA
Source organism: Akabosia matsudoensis (assembly GCA_019593645.1). Lineage (NCBI taxonomy): Eukaryota > Metazoa > Arthropoda > Collembola > Entomobryomorpha > Paronellidae > Akabosia > Akabosia matsudoensis. The sequence goes on from VICI01002571.1 coordinate 551, forward strand.
AAACAAAAAAATGCATTCCACGAAGAACACAATCGTTGCTGACAAGTGGCTGTCGAATATTTTTGATTTTTTTTGGACTCCTGCATAAATTTTGAAGAAAAAACGGAGTAAAAATGAAATTTGAAAAACGTTTACACACGAAACAATTCGGTATTGCATGTAAATATAATAAATATGTTGGATTGAAGTATTAAAAGGAATAGGCTGGTTTTTGTTTGATGTGGTGACTGCACTAAAAACGGTATCAAAATGTAAAAGGGCCATTATTACACACGACGAAAGTAAAACAGGAGCATCATCGGCAGATCATCACTCACAAAACGGATTGACGCCTTGACGGTGGTGGTGGATAGCGGCGATCCAACAAAAAAAAATCTATACCTCCTCGCGAGGAAATTTCACCTCAGTTTAATATCTTTCCTCCAGCCAGGTGCACGCACGCACGGCAGTCGTCGACTGGAAATCTAAAAAAAGAATTAAGGAACAGTGAGGGTTGTTCGTTTGTGTTCCAGATTGCCCCAAACCCCCAATATAGAAAAAAAAAGAGAATTATAAAACAAAATTAGGGGAGAAAAGTAAATTTTTTGGAGTGTTTTCTATCAAACAAGCTTTATCATGGATTACAGTAAAAATTAGTGCTTATCAATAGATCTATTTTGAGGAGAAAGTGGAAAAAAACGCTGGAATTTTGAATTTTGTTAGTTTTCGTCAAATTTGGAAAAATGGAAACGAGAGTGCTAGTTCCAGCAGGACTCAAATTAGTTATAGTTGACGCACGTGATAAGAACCTGGTCACGGCCATCAAAGTAGAGCCCGGAGAAGACCAAGATTTTGACGAAGAAAAGCCGTCCAGTTCTTCGGGGCAAGTTGAGACAAGTTCAGAACCCAAAGACTCCTGTGGACGGGACAGCAGTTCCTCTGGAAGCTCGACGGGCTCGTCCCCTGACACGTCTGACAACGAAGTTGACACAAAGTCCGAACACAGAATTGGAAGTAGCACTCGCTCAAGGAAACGGGATAAGGACGACGACAACGAGGACGAGCCTGGCTCGTCGAGCTATCTTAAAATTTGCACGTCCAGGTTGATCCCGAAAGGGCAAATTTTCACTCCAAACGAAGGGGACGTTCAAGTGGCTCATTTGAATGGAATTCCAAACATTCCGAAAGATGATGTAAGTCAATTTTTAAAACCCCCTTTTTCATACAGAAACATCGCAAACGCAGATGCCACATTCGTTTCAAATTTTCCTTTATATTCCCAGCTTAAATTGGGCTCAAAATGGGAAATGTTTTGACAAATTTCTGTATTTATTCACTTCTTGAGCCGTAAACACTTTTGCAATTTATCTTATCTCTCAGCATTCCTCGCATTCTTCACATTCTTAATCAAATTAGCTCGAGAAAGACCCGATATATCCGTCACTTTTTCGTGTAGTTTTTCTTGTAAGAACACAAGTCTTTAAATTGCTCATGATACGGTATCAATATCACCTTCCATTCCCCTTTTGAACAGAGAGAAAAAAATGTATGGCTTTTTTTCTATAGTTAACACTTTCCCAACCAAAAGTTCTTTTTTTTTCTTCCGTTATTTACCCAACAAAAGAAAGTGTTTTATTTTTACATAGAATAGATTTTAATCAAGTTAAGTAATAGTTCACAAAAAAAACACCTATCTAGAGCCCATTTTGATGAAATTGCCAATATTGTATGAAAACCCAAAGAGAAAAGGATTTTTCTCTCTAATATTTCTTCTTTTATGGGAAAACATTTAAGGTTTAATACATTTTTTTTATATCACGCGACCATTAGGGAAAATTAAGTTGTGACAAGTCAATCTTGAAAAAAAAAACCAGAGCAATCACGGTTGATGGCCCGCCCGTGCAAGATAAATCTTTCAGACACACGCCTCTCTGCGAGTTTGTTATGCATAATTTTTTTTTCTGATACAAAATTTCCCGTGTTTTTTTTCTATTGTTCTTGGGTGAAAGTTTGATTTATTTTTTGTGTCTTCATTTTTGAAAAAATCTTTTGATTTTGTCATTTTTTTTAGGTAAGGTTCATATTTGGCTGTTTTGAAAGCATAACTCACCTGCCAATGTCGCCCGTGAGTGGGCCAGCGCCGTCAACAACAACTCCAGAAGGAGCAGTAACTCCGCCACCCTCCGAAGAGAAAAAAGTCCTTGGCTGGGAGCAACAGCAACATTGTGCGATTGTGCAACTGGGTGAGATTTGTTCGCCGGAGTAGGACTCCACCGAAAGGACCACCGAGGAAGATTCTTAAAGTTTGTCAAGAAGACGAGGAAGGCTGCAACAGTGATTCAGCCAGGTTAACTCTGTCCTCGTCCAACAGCGGTCATAATATCCTCGCAAGATTTTCAGAGGGCCGACCGGTGTTCCAAGTTTTAGAGAGTCTCGTGCCAGGAACGGAGCTCCGAGTGCATTTTGATATTAACTCGTTTCTCGTCCAAACCTCGAACTTGTCAGCGTCCATGTCTGGATACGGAACAGATTTTGGGGGAAAATTTACCATAGCTGGAGCGACTGTACAAGACCAGCCGTACAAAAAAGAAAGCGAGGAAGTGGACGCCATGCGGTATTCTCAGCAGCACGTTTCACCGTACATTTATGACTACAATAGAGCTCCAGGGAGGACGAGTAAATTTCTCCAGGATTCGCACTTGAACCAGTTTAAATGCTGGAGAAATGAGCGGGATAACTGTCAAGAGTCGCCAGCTTCTTGTACTAATGATGGTAGTAAAAATATTTTACATTGTTTCCGGTTTTTGCAAATTTTTTCGTATGATTTCACGGTTTAAAAATTTCTTTTTTCTTAATTGAAGGCCCGCTGGACCTTACAAGATCCTTCCAGGAAAGAAAATCACCTGCCGAGCCCCTGAAAATAGGAACCCCTTTTGACAGCCCGGACTCGCACGACGACAAAACGACGGCATCATCTTCCTCGGCGTCGAGTGAAAGCGGTCGCGAGTCGTCATTTTCCATCCGGAATGTTTTGAAAATTGAGTCAAAACGACCGTCCAAGCTGTTTCAGCCGTATTCCAGTGACACTTCCGGTCAGCGGTCGACTGATGGCAGCTCTAGTTTTATCAGTAGCTTGGCTATGCAACCAACTAGTCATCAACTGGCTCACCAAGCGAGTCTCGAGTCGCCCCTTGGATTGCGGACATCGTCTTCGGGTGCTGTTGGGATGCGACCTATTCTCCGAACTCGGGGCAGGGAGAGATCGCTTTTGCCCTGTGAAGTCTGCGGAAAAGCGTTTGATCGGCCATCACTATTAAAAAGACATTTACGAACTCACACCGGTATGAAAACTAAAAAAAAATGAATATAAGTTCATAATGCAACCTGCCGGAAATCTTGCAAAAACTAGCCGGGTCCTACCTTTCTTATTTTTTCTTTCTTGTCTTCAGGGGAAAAGCCTCACATTTGTGATGTCTGCTCGAAGGGCTTCAGCACCAGTAGCAGTTTGAATACTCATCGACGGATTCACAGTGATGTTGGGATGCGACCTATTCTCCGAACTCGGGGCAGGGAGAGATCGCTTTTGCCCTGTGAAGTCTGCGGAAAAGCGTTTGATCGGCCGTCACTATTAAAAAGACATTTACGAACTCACACCGGTATAAAAACTAAAAAAAAGAAAACAAATTTATAATGCAACCAGCCGAAAATCTTGCAAAAACTAGCCAGGTCCTAACTTTCTTTCTGTTTCTTTTTTTGGTTTCAGGGGAAAAGCCTCACATTTGTGATGTCTGCTCGAAGGGCTTCAGCACCAGTAGCAGTTTGAATACTCATCGACGGATTCACAGTGGGGAGAAGCCTCACCAGTGTCCCATTTGTGGAAAGCGGTTCACAGCGTCGAGCAATTTGTACTATCACAGGATGACTCATAATAAAGTGAGTTTGAAACAGCTAATCAGTATTCAAACTATTAAAAACTTACAAAAGTTTGTACGAATGTTATTCGTGAATTTTTTACAGGAAAAGCCTCACAAGTGCATGCTCTGTGGCAAGTCGTTCCCCACCCCGGGGGATCTTAAAAGCCATCAGTATGTACACAGCGGGTCGTGGCCCTACAACTGTCCAGTTTGTCACACGGGGCTTTTCCAAACAAACCAACTTGAGGAATCATTTACTCCTTCACTCGTCTGGAATGGCGAGCTCAATGACTGGAAAGACTGGTACGTAGTTTTCACACAGTTTTCTTAGATTGCCCCGCGAAATGGATATACCTGTGTCTGCATAGCCGTTCATTTTGTTGTCTTTTTTCTAAAATTTTCAGTGGATAAACCGTATGCTTGTCAAATTTGCGATAAAAAGTTTGCCCAGACTTGTACGCTGAGGGCTCACATGAAAATTCACGAGGGACAAGGTAGCTCTGCGGGAGGGGGGACCAGTTGTACAATATGCAAGAGACATGTCTTCCTCCCTGAAATGCTCAATAGTGGTCGATGCCGGGATTGTGTCGAGGTGAAAGCGGAAATTTATACGAATCCGGGTAGGAACTTCGTAGGAGGGAGTATATCGACGGGAGGGAACAGTGGAGGAGGAGCAGGAGTGTCAACACAAACGGCGGAGAAAGTTACAGAAAGTTGTTATCCGACTGGATATGATGTTCAGTCTTTGTTGAACCAAAGGATTTTACCGCTGGCCAGTCAGCAATCATTGCCAAGCGGGATGGCCCAGTTTGGGCTTGGATTTCCTGGGTTATCGGCCGGCTTATCAAGCGCATTGGGATTTCCAACAAGTGGATTCGGACTGGGGACGACGGGGAATGGCTCACACACAAATCCAGTCGGTAGGAATCCACTGTTAGACCAGATTTTCGAGTGGAATTATCGAATTGCAAAAGAGTCGGCAGGGCTCGGGGGGAACTTGGGACTGAATCTGATGCACCAAAAGTTTTTGGAGTCACACTCTCGCGTTCTTGCCGCAGCGCAGTTAATCAACTCGCATGGATTCGTTGGAGGAGGGATGAGCGGGGCGATGCAAGACTTGCTTGGACTACGTAACCGGTGGGATTACGACTACAGCGTCACCTCAAACTGGATTTCAATCTGGCGAGACTTGTGTGGAAAGTAAATTTGGAACGCGTTAGTAAAAAACTTGAAGAGAAAAAAATAACTGCGTGAATATGTTTACCTTTAAAAAATCTATCAAGGTATGAACATTTTCTTCGCAAAAATTTGAAAATGAAATGTTTTGACTGTTGTTCGAATATGATCTCGTTCTTCATAGAAAAACCGGTGGATAGGTTAGTAAATTTGTGTTCTAGCACAGTAATATTGACAAAATATATAATCTTTCTCGGTAAACATTAAAATAATTGTGCTATACCGAATTGTTAAATAAAAAATTTGCTTTATAACAAGTTTTATTCGTTAAACATTTAAAAAAAACTGTTTTCATTTTACTAATCGTCGTCCTTTCTCCGTTTCGAACTTGCTTCCTCGTCCTCTCTCTCTTCCTCGAGTTGATCGGCGTTTCGTTTTACGGAGAGAGCCTTGTCAGGTCCTGCTCCAGCTAGTTCCCCATCGGAAATCATGACTTGTCTCAAAGCCATCGTCGCGTATGACGAGGATGGCAAGGATAACTCTAAAATGACACATTTTTTGTCTCTCTTGTTGATTTCACTGTCCCCCGCATGATTACCACCAGCGTTTCCCTCTCGTCCATTCTTCTGATTAGTCAGTTTGTCGATTTCTGACGGAATAAAACTGTCCACAGGATCGGTGTCGTTGTAGGGGATGATTCTGTGCGACATATTTTGGGGAAGAACACATAACTTCCGGTAGGCTCCTTTTGGCTGATCAGCTCTGTAATAAAAAACACAACAGGATTACCAAATAATCCTACAAAAATAGTCAAAATTAGCGGTAATATACGACTCACATTGGCTTAAACTTTAAAAAACAATCTTTGTCGATGCCTTCTTCGTCTAGCAGCTTTTCATAGTAAACTTTTATGTAATTATCCGGAATAACTATTTGCGTACCCTGCATGGGTATAACCACATCGAATATTGTGTACACTTTCAAGTCCTCTTCAGTTAACGTTTTAACTGTTGACGATCTTGCAAGTAAATGAGTTTCGGACGGCTTATCAGTTGACTCTTCATCAGATTCCTCATTGCTTTCGTCCAGACAAAAGTCAGTCTGGTTTTTATCTTCAAAGACAAGGTCTCCCACAACCGGTTTCGCTCCCATTTCCTGGATCCGATAGGTCGCCAGCCTGTTCCAGAGATAGCTCTGAAGAGAATGAATGTACAAATGTCGCACGTTCCTCGGCAATCTCAGGAAACATCCGATAAAGTCGTTTTTGGAGTAGTACTTTGCCAGTCCGTGCAGTAAATTGGATTCTATGGAGCGATGCCAGTGAGGAAATTGCTTGACGGCTTCATTAGGGTTACGCTCTTTCAACCAGATTTCTTTCGCCTTTGCCATGAACTCTGGATCCTTCGGCTTCGGATGAAGAATTAGATCGAAAGCCTCAATCCACTTGTTTTGCACGATTTTCTTGCCAATGGCGTGAGTGGAAATTTGATACGAGCCAAAGCGCTGGAGACCAAAGTAATTAATAAACCCAAACGACTTCAACGACTCAATAGCTTGGACGATGATTTGGTCGGATTTGGCGGTGACGTTTCGAGAGGAGAATCTTGAAGTGGTTGCCTTTCAGGTCTCCAAGGCGCAAGTGGTACGGAAGATATTCATAGTTGCCCAGTTTGATTCCTCGTAGTCCTTCAGACACTTGAGCCAAGCGATTGGCGTCAATATTGGAAATACAAAGACGTTGGGTGGTCTTTCCGTATTTGTCTTTGGTGCCACAGTACGTTATGAAATTCGGTTTAATTACTGTAAAAGAAAATAATGAATATGTATTATGCTTGGACACGGAATGTACTTAAATTATATAATTTTAGTACATACCTCAGTTTTTTCGTGAGGACGCCGATGGCTTCAGATGTGTCGACGCCTTCTTTGTACAAGACGCAGTGCGTGTATTTGGATCTGGAGGCGGGCCTTCTACGATTTCTGTTGTTTTCTTATTTTAATTACAGCAAAATATAATAATTTATATTATATGTATAGATATATAAACAAAATACTGTCAATTCACACTTTGAACAGTTATCTTACTGTTATCGTATAAAACAACAATGTATTTCTCCCCGTCTCTTTCAGTAGTTTCCGAATACAGCTTGTCGTAATTTCCCAGCCATTTGTGGATCTTGGTACGCTCGTCTTTTCCATAATTTGTTACCTAAATCCGCAAATTACCCCAACAATAAACTAATAAGTACACTTAATTAGAGAACTAGATTATAACTACAACTTTCTTTACTTTAATTTCCACTTTCTCTTTCCACGTGGAATCCGACCTGGGCGCTTTTTTCTCAGCGCACTCCTCTAGTCGCTTTTGTAAATCTTGAATCGCTCTTCTTTCCGCTTCCGGGATCCAACCACAAATGTCAACGTCATCTTCGGCTATATCACTTTTCTCTGGAAATTATAGCACCAAAATACTTAATTATCATGTCTTCGTCACATTGCCTTGAGTAGGTTTAATTTGATTTTCATAACTTACTTTCTGCCGGAGGCGACAACGTCGTCAGCTGGACAATCTTCCCGTTCAAGTCAATCTCATTCACGTGAAAGTCTGAATACCTAAACGTGAGGTGGTGAAACACAAAACCAATCATTAACTTAATTACTCTTAAATTATAAATATTTATGAAGCCTACCTTTCTTTAAATCTTCCTTCAAATCGGTCGCCACTTCCAATCCTGCAGAGTATTCCCACTTCCTGCTCCGACCTGACAATCACATGCTTCGACATTGTTGATTACTGATTACAAAACAAACAATAATAACACTAATCAATAATCGATTAAATTAATCAATTAATCAGTCCAACTTTTTGTTTATGTTTTTCGTGGATGCACGTGTTAAAAAAGGTAACATGCACGTGTTTGTACGAGTTTGTTGCTGCAGATGACAGTTTGAGAGTAAAACAAACTCGAGTGGAGCGGCGGATTTTCCCGCGCTCCAATTTTCACTCGATGTTCAGCTGTGCTGCCATGGAGATAAACGTAAACAAAAACAAACAAACTACGCCTGTGCATCTGAGTCGAACAAAACTCAGAAAAATCTCTTTCAGAAACGGAACAAGAAGAATGAATCTCGCTTTTTAATCTCAATTATCTTTTTTTTGTCACAAAAGTTAATTAACGGGAAATTACCAGCCTAAACGCAACAAAGTAACCGTCAGTCTGTAATTTTTTAATTAACACAACATCCAGCATCAGTGGAAGAGGAAAATCAGGTAAGAATTTGGTTTCAAACAGGAAGTTTAAGTTAATTTACGGTAGATTAATTAAAAAGATTTTAAAATTGTTTGTTTTGTTGGTTTTACAGAGGAAACCAATGTAAAATGTCGGCTGAGGATTACTCCAGCAGTTTCTTGGAGGATGGTCAGTCCCCCGAGACGTTTGAGAGAGATGACGAAGTACGTGACAAGATTGTCGGAGGTGATGAAGGAGGAGAAGGAACCAGAGAACACTTCTTCACAGCTTTGGAGAACTTTCCAGAGGTCAGTCCGTTAGACGACGGTGAAGGGGAACCAGGGGAGGAGTTGTTGGAGGGGAATAGTAATGGCGAAGGGATGTCGACGATTGAAGAAGAATCCAAGTCTAATTATGAATCAGGCAGTAGTAGTCGTAGAAAACTCGTAGAAGATAAGGAAGAAGGGTTATCTAATAGAAAACGTAACGACAATTACAGTAGAAAGCTGAGCTTATCATTTATGTGTTAATCAAAGACAAAACTATACTAATTTTAATATATTCTGATCTTTTATTTGAACAGGCCTAAACATTAGCGCAGAACTGCAAGAACTTCGTGACTTTGTAAACGAAACTGCAGCAGGATTAAATGAAGACCTATTCAAAGACCTTCCAACCCTCCAAAATCTAAACGCAACTCCACTTCCGGCCACCTACGAAGCTGACGTGGATCAAATCATGAGAAAGCTCGAAGAAATGCAAAACACTCAAGATATTTTGGAACAAGTTATCAACACTGATGTAACCGTTGATCCTGATAAGCTTACAGAGCTTATCAATCAAATCCCACTAGTCGACACGCCGATGAGGAACCTCCTCCACAATCACGACTATTCTGAACGCTCAGACACAGCAGAAATAGCCTCGCTTCAGAAACTCATCGACGCTGGCGACAAGCTAGAACTGGCCGACACTTATTCCCAGTGTTCTGACGTTGTTGCTGGCGGTAACAAAATGTTATCAGGCTCAGATCCAATTGAAAGTTTTTCGAATGATAAGCCCCTCCAGAACGTGGACGATGTTCTTCGTGAATACGAACAACTCGAAAAAAGTTTAAGTCGTGCTAGTTGTGTCGACGAGTCGTTTCAAAGTGACGTTTCCTCGTGTCCTGCCTTATCAAACTATTCAAACAAGCCTCCGGCTCCTCCTGTGATAAAACCTCCAGTTTTTAAGAGTGTTGTTCCTCCGCCACTGATCAAATCCAGTGACCCCCAACAAGAAACAGCGTTTTCTATTGATTCTCAACGACACTCCACCCGATCCAGGACCAAAACGTTATCTTCGAAAGCAACCGCTACAATGCATCAACAGCAGCCGCAGTCCTCTCGAACAGAGCCTCCTGCACCTTCCCGACATAATCCTGGACCAAGCCCTTCATTGTCAGCTCGGAATAATACGCAGGACGCTTACAAACCGAGAAACCGCCGGATGCGGAGCCCACGAACAGTTGTCAGCCCACGCCAGTCACAACCTGCATCCTCCCGATCCAAAAATACAGTAATCAATCAATTTTTTTTGTTTAATTCACAATTGTTTTTACTTACAGCATTTATTTTACATTTTGATTATCTTATTATAAATTAGATTATCAATACATCAGCTATTATGTCTGGTGCTGGAGAAAACTACAATACAGGTCCTGCTCCAGGTCCACACCCTGTTCAAGAGATACTCCCTCAGAAAACCAGTGCAAATACCGACTACGCGGTTGCCGAAGCTTTAAAAACTATTCAAAAGCTGAGCACGATGGTCGAAAGACAGGAAACTTTACTGGGCGCCTACTCAAAAGACAATGAAAAACTTTGGACTCAACTGAAGGATGCAAAAGTACGTAAAAAAACAGTTTAAAAATAATTTAAAACTTAAAATTAATACAAAAAGCTTAAAAATAAGGTATTTTTTGGTATATCACAAGGACTAGACAGAGTTTTTTGTTTAGTTAACGGCTCGTACGTATACGTTATTATTTAAATAGTCATTTCCGGTATTAGACTTGTGTCTATTCTGAGATTTTAAAGTTCTGTAGAGTTCTCTTGCAACTGCCGCCACTCCGTTGAAGGTTTCCTCGCCAGTGCCTTTTATTTGGGCAGGCGGCAGGGCAAATCCGTAGCGACCTTTGTCCCGAAGCTCGACACAATATGAATAGGGTATTCCTAGAGCGCCCAGGGCCCAATCGTCACTTCCGCCTGCGGCGGGGTAGAGTAAATCAGGAGCCGTTCCGACAGAGTATTTTGTTCCCGAAGTCATTTCGAGGGCTTGTCGACCAACATTCGCGAGTCGAACTAGTTCAGAGTAGGTGTCCGGCTTGGTATTTTTTATGTATCCCCAGGGGACCAGCCACATTTGGGAGTAGGCGTGAAATGTTAGGTAAAGTTTGAGGGAGTTTTTGAGGTACATCATGGTACGGGCGAGGGCTTGCGTTTCAACTTCGGAGAATGGGCGGGGCCCGTGGTATATATCAGAGCAGGGTTTGCTCGAGCTCCCAGACTCGGCCCAGTGAAAGGCGAAGTTGCGGTTAGGATCCACTCTGAAAATTTTTAAAAATAAACGGAAAATTAACATGACTTCATACTTCTAGTCATGGCTTTATCGCAGCTTACCCCACGCATCCGTTTGAGCTGCGAGACCTTGTTTTTCGCCAATAACGGTCGGTGGTATGCGTGTCTGCATTGGAAAAATAATTTTAAGAGTCAGTTGTAATTATAATTACATTAATTAGTAAACGTTTTACATTCGTATCCATCCACGTTGACAATTGGAACGATATACCAGTCGAACATGTCAATGAGTGGTTTCGACTTGGGGTCGGTTAAAAGCTTGTACATGATGAAGGTCACTGTTGCAGGTGCGATCCACTCTCGAGCATGCATTCCTGTTTTTAATAAGATCAAGAAAATAGTTTTTTGTTTTTAAAATTAGGTTTAACATTAGGAATGAGATTTGAAGGTGTTTTTCGGCCTTAGTACAAACCTCCATCGATGAAAATTCCTGGCTTGGAACGGCCACCTGTTGAAATTTTCATGATTCCGATATCCCGACCTTCAAATGATTTTCCAATCGAGGAGAATGAAGCTATGGAGGGGTATTCGCGGGCGAGTTGCACTCCAAAATTCATTATCTCTAGAAATAGAGAGGGATTCAGATATTATAGTTTTTAAGAAGATTTTATAGGGCGTGACTGTGAAAAACATTAAAAAATTTTTTATGTTCTGTTTACCGCTGTATTTCTGATACCGACTGAAAAAATCTTGTGGAACCGCCCGGGCTTGTTGTTCAGTTGTATTTGTCTCTGGTGTCCAGTCTAAAATACGTCCTTGCGGGGACTGACGATCTTGTCCGGACATTTCCTCAGCGTCATGGAACATTACGTCATGTTCCAAGCCAAGATTTTTAAGGATATCTTGGACGCGTGGTAGTTGACCGGGTGACGTAAATATGTCGAGGGTTTTGTTTGGGCGCGGATACGTCCATAGATTCACACCTGGAAAGTTTTAAAGAAACATTTTCCTCTTATAGAACATTTTTCTTTTCACTTCCGGTCGAAACTTTTAAAAATATCTCACCCCCAAAAGACTCCAAGTTTTCCAGAGCCGGAATCTTTTCATGAGAAACTGGCTCAGTACGAAGAAGCTTGTATCCCGAGTATGATTTTCTTTTAACCCGGCTCCGCCCATGTTCAGACCCGTCTCCACTCCCAGAGGGATGCCCGCTAGTTATCAGAATAGCTTGGACTAGAATCAACAGCCAAGTCAAACTTGCTAAACTGCTCGGCTCCACTCTATTCCCAGCGATCTTCATTTTCTAATGGAGAAAAATTATCGACTTTTATATTGCTATGAATTTTAATGATTTATCTCGCGCTTAACATATTTCTTTTTTTTTTTTTTTTTTTTGGTAACTACACAATTTAATGTAGCAATAATCTTCGCACAAATGCAGCTCATTTAACTTTTCCCCAACATTTTTATATTTTTGAACTGGGATTGAGCTACAGAAAGAAAATGTTTAAAAGTCTGGTAAAAGACTAGACAGAAGAGTTTTTAAACTTGGGAAATTTGCTCTTGCCACTCATACTCAAATTTAAATTTGAAAAGTATTGTTTTGTAAAATAGACAATTTCAACATAATATCATAGTGCAACACATGCAGCAAAGTTATCTGGCACAGTTTGAAAAAAAGGAAAAAGGTTTTACAGCAGCAAGGACAAAATCTGAATAATAATTAAGTAATAAATTTTGCTAATGATTCTTAGTCGTATGCACGGTAAAAAAATCAATGAAAAAAAAGCTGCTTTTTAGATGATTACCGTCACAACTTTGGTCAGATAAAGCGCTTATCCCTCCAACTCCGCTACCGCACTAACCACACCACGACGCTAGTTTACAATCAAACCAATCCAGGAAAAGTGTTTTATATTGTGCCGTGCCGCAAAGGGAGTTGAGTCCCAACTGGGCTTTCAACATAAAAACTACTCCGAATTGAGATTTATTCTTATTTTCTGCAACTAGATTCTCCTTCCCTTTTTCGTTTTACCAGAAGAACGGAGTCCAAAAACCCAAGCGTCGTTTCCAAACGGAAATCGGAACTGAATGTTGGTGACAGCTTGCGTGGTCCCCGCTTTTTATTTACAATTTCCTAATAAAACCCTAGATGGGTGTGATAAATTTGAATGCAACGAGATTTTTTTGATTTCCTTGAACGCTCCTTGATCTTGTCACCTTCCCCATTATATTTTTGCGTGGAAATGTATTGCAAACAATCTCCTGGAAGAGTTCTCTATCTAAAAAATCTGACAGGCAAGCGTACAAAAGAAAAAAGTTCACTGCCACTTTCAAAAGAATTTCAGATTTTTTTGGCGTCCACACAAAAAAAAAGTTATGCGCGTCTTGAGTCTCGACGTAAATGATGGGCTCTGCGCAAGAGATTTTTGTTAGGCTAATTGTTCTGAGGATATTTTTTGTTGTCTATGCGAGAGCTTCCATTTATTTTATGATTTTCATGATCATTCTCTGTTTCACTTTCAGGTTAGGGATTTGGTTTTGTGGAAACTGCGTCAGGGTCGGTCGGCAGTCGGTAGTCAACTTTTCCTTTATGAATTCAGAGCTACTTGAATTAGGGCTGCAGATGGAGGTTTTAATGCGATTATTGCGAAATGTGCTCAAATTTTTCGTGCTAAAAAACGTATGTCATCAACTTGTCAAGTGCTGAACACAAAAGGTGCGTAGGTGGGGATTCAGCTAAGAGAGATTTTTTTGCCTTTTTGTTGCTGGAAAGGGAATATTGGCTGGGTAATTCTATTACAAAAACGGTATGAAGATGCATATGGATCACACTCGGGACTCAGCAGTAAAATAGAATAATAAATTGGTATTAAATGTGTCAGCGCGTATAGAAAAGGCATGAATTTGCAGGTGTTTAGTGCTCTAGACCTTGGTTTTTTGTATTATTTTTTGGATTTGAATAATTTCTAGCGCAAAAATTGAAAGTGTTAGAGATAACATAATAGTGATTGATAAATGCGTGAATGGTCTTGCTGTTTTGATTGATTGCTGATTTTATATTGATGTTATGCAAAAGGACATGATTTTGATGCTGTGTTTTTTTCTTTTAGACTGAATCTCAAGAGAAGGAGACACATTTTCAACAAGTTATTAATTCTCTGAGGACTGAAGTGGCTACGCTGAAATTGAATCGTTTGGTGACATCATCAAATCATGTCAATCCTGAGTCAAAGAAGGCAACTAGAAATACTCAAACTCAAGGCGGCGTCCTCCACGGCTCTTCCAATAACCCTCCAACAGTGTTTGGCCAACAGCAGGATTTAGAATTAGAGTTGCTCAGGAAAGACGGGGAATTGAAAGGAAAACAGGTTGAAGATCTCAGGAAAGAGGTTCTCGTGTTACAATCTAAGCTGGCTGTTGCAGAGGTATGTGTAATACAAATAAATAATCTTATTTATCTTTTTCTTATGGTCAATAACTACTTAAAAATAAATTTGCTTAAGTCCCTAAATCCCTATTGTTTGTAGAAACAACCCAAGCCAGGGTTGAATAAAGGCTCTTCAGGAGGAGGAGGACAAGTCTCTCATACAGTTTCGCAAGAAAAAGAAAAGGAATACGAGAAGGAAGTTAATGCAGTGTTTGGCCAACAGCAGGATTTAGAATTAGAGTTGCTCAGGAAAGACGGGGAATTGAAAGGAAAACAGGTTGAAGATCTGAGGAAAGAGGTTCTCGTGTTACAATCTAAGCTGGCTGTTGCAGAGGTATGTGTAATACAAATAAAATAATCTTATTTATATTTTTTATGGTCAATAACTACTACTTAAAAATAAATTTGTTTAAATCCCTAAATCCCTATTGTTTGTAGAAACAATCCAAGCCAGGGTTGAATAAAGGCTCTTCAGGAGGAGGAGGACAAGTCTCTCATACAGTTTCGCAAGAAAAAGAAAAGGAATACGAGAAGGAAGTTAATGCGTTGAAAAAACAAGTTCGCACTTTGCAAAAGATTTTGTACAGTAAAGATGTGCCCGATCCTCCAGGGACAGATGGAGGGAAGACAACAATGCAAAGGACAAAGTCAGAGATTATGAAACGAAATGTGTATTCAAGCCAGCAAACTCTGTTGAGAAATATCAGGAATACGACGGGGGTTGACAGCAGAACGATATTGAAAAGTAAGGGGCAATGTGAACCATTTTTTGACGATTAATAAGGATAAATCACTAATTTATTTAAAAAATTATTTATGAAAGCAGAGCCAGGATCGTTGCCTGCCAAAGGTGTCAATATAAATACAGCCGACATTATTCAAGCCTCATTCAACTGCATGGACGAAGAGCGACATGAGTTTGAAAAGATAATTGATGATAAAAACAAGTTGATTTTTGAAAAGGAAAAAATGGTAATCAAAAAATTCTATTTTTCTGTATCTTTATGCAAAAAAATGTTGTATACTTTGTTGTTGTTTTATAAGATTTTGAAGCTGAAGGCAGACGTGGACAAGTTAAAATCTCAAATACCTGTGGGCGATGTCGTTGAATCAGGCTTAATTGACGAGCTCCGCTCCCGGATAATCACCCAAAACAAAGCTATCCACGCTCTTAAAGAACACCTCTCCACGTTTAAAAAACTAGAAGCAGATAATCTGATTCTGAGAGAAGACAAACGCGTACTGGAACAGCAAGTTCAGCAACTCCGGCGGAAG
>VICI01002572.1:0-16095 GCA_019593645.1 Akabosia matsudoensis
TTAATACAAGACTATTATACCATGATACCATGGTACAATACCATGGTACAATACCATGATACCCTGGGGTAACATGGTATCATAGGGTAACATGGTATCATAGGGTAACATGGTATCATGTAATTGGTATCATAATCCTATTTGGCATCATGCTAACCTTTTTGACCGGTTAGGATTTGAAAGTATTCTCTTTATTTACCACAATTATGTTAAATATCAAGATCAGTATCCGTTCTAGAGATTAAGGACACCCACCGCGGTAAAAGGGAAAGATTTGAACGTGAGACCTTTTCATCATGAACAATCATGTAACCACTGAGCCAATGTGTACGGCTGATACGATGTTGTGATACAAAGTTATTACTACGCATACAGCGTGGTGTGAACCTGCCGTCATTTGGGGGAGTCATTGGTTTGGAGTTTAATTGATGAGTTAATAACTTTTGATCGCTTGCACCAATAAGTCTGAAATTTAGCCATGAAGTACCTCAAACCGAAAGGTAGTCACATACCAAATTTCAAAAAGATCCATCAAAATACCTAGGAGTAAGAGCGCACACGGACAGACAGACGGACAGACAGACAGACAGACACAACTGAATTTAATAAGCACCATTTCGGTGCTTAATAAAAGAGAAAGTTATTAAATTATTTTTTTGTTACCTACAGTGAAACGCAAAATATGGTGATGGTGGCAAATGAGGTGCAATAATATTATGGCGATGGTGCAGCGATTTTTTATACTTGAGTGATCTAAGAAACGCACTGCTTACTTTACGAATAACATTTCTATCTGCCAAGGAAAATCGGAAACAGCCGTTTTTATTGAGTGTTTTTATAACTACGAATAACCATATAACCATACTTTCGCTACTATGAATGATATTATATTCTTTTCCTGATATGCGAAAAGCCAAAAATGGTTCAAACGCTTTGAAGCCTATTGTGCCTTCAACTTCCCAGTAAAATTAAGATACGTATGTGGATAACATCTCATCTAATTATTTCCTACAAGTTTAAAACGAAAACATGATCGTATATAATGTATGAACGAAAGTAATTGAAACCTTGAGCAAAAACATTCTTGCTCGAGGTTGATTCCAAAAATGTTGGCAAGCCATCGGATGAAATCTATTATCTAAAATAATGATGGTGATGATGACGATAGTGTGTGAACATTACGGCCGACTACATAAACTAACACTATCATTTTTCTATTTAGTTTTGCGGAGCAATAGCTTTATAAGGTTGCTCGACATCGTCCATCGGTGTCCTGTTTCTGTACCTCTCCGTTGCCCGGGGATACTGTGTAACGCCTGTAGCCTTCATGCTTTAACCGATGTCTTATGTCCCAACTTTTTTGGGGACATTAGTACAGCCACAAGGATGAAAATATGAACTTTTCTGCTCTTTAAGATCAGATCTTCACAGGTTGCTGCAGGTGACCAATTTTCTTTTAAACGGCAACGGGGTCAGAAGATACCTCTATATGCGGTATTAAAAATACCAAAAGCTTAGGTCCCCACGTAGTCCCCCTCAGGTTCCACAGGGATTCAAACATCAGGATATTACAACCTTTATATCTCCGGAATAGTTTAATCTGTTAAATTGAAAGTCGGCAAGCACATTAGGGCATATTTAAGGATAAGCCTGCAATATCTTTGAAACTTTAAGATAAGCCCTTCACATGTTCCTGCAGGTGCCCGAAATTTTTAAAAATTGCAATGGGGGTTTTTGTGGTGGAAGATATATCTATATGAGGTATAAAAATACCAAAAGTCATTCCCTGGAGTTCCACAGGGGTCAAACATTAGGATATCACGACCATTATGGCTCTGGCCAGGTACCTGCAGGAACCCTTGCCCTTAGGCAATACTTAATTCTCGCATTGCAACGTTTTATTATTTTCCTCGTTTTAAAACTATATGGTAATTTATAAAAAATATGCATTGGTACTTTTGATGGCCTCAAATTTTTACACGTTTGTCTGAAACTCGAGATCACATCACATCTAGGTATGTGTAGATTTGTACATGCGTAGGAAATAATAAGTAAGTACATGTTTAGGTGTGTTAAAAGTTTCAGATCAGTATTATTTGGCAAATATTAGTATGCTTAAAGGCAAATGGCTGACTAGGCCATNTATTAGTATGCTTAAAGGCAAATGGCTGACTAGGCCATAGTAAATGCCGGACTATTCATCATACAAGGATCCTTTTATAGAGACGCAAAAGCACCACAAGGGAGTTTGAAGTTTTTTTTTTATTAGACCAGATGCTCCTCGCCTTTCTGTTGTCATTCAGTTAGCTTCAAGATAAAGCTGACAAAACACACGATGGGTTGAGATTTTTCCTTCTTCTGCTTCTCCCCAAGTCCCATAAACCGTTTCTCTCGAGCCTTTTTTGGGACACACATGCAAGGCTCTCAACCATGTATCTCTGGGACTCACGTTAAAAATAGTATATCTTACAGATAGGCAGGCGTATACAAGTCTCGCCATGGAGAAAGTATATGGAGAGAATGTATCCATTGAAATAGTAATAATAAGCCTACGGCAGTATAAAGATCGGATGAAAGGAAAAGGCTGACTCTTCTCACTTTTTCCTTGCATTCGCCATTTATTAGCATGCTAGTACACCTGCAAGCATGCAATGAATGATTCAGATTCGGACTAGATTGGTGGTTGAGTGTTTATGAGAGCGAAAACGTTGTAGAAAAAGTTATGAGCAATTATCCTTGTTATATTGAGTTGATTGAAGACAACGGAAAAATTTCAAATTCATGGAGACGCGTTAGACGAAATAGGAACTCTTCACCCTTAGAAAAGGAGGGCACCAAGAAAGATAATGTTTGAATCAGTTTAAAACTTTTTTTCGACGATCATAATCACAATCAAAAACCAATACTGAAAATCTTCGTGCCGCAATTACATCATAAAGTTAATAATAACTTTAGGGTCTAAATAAATCTTTTCCAATCAACTTTATCTCACTGTCAATGCTATATTACATGGTGATAGATCAAAATAGGTTTCCAGAGAAAATAAAGATTTGATATGCTCAAGACCGTGACTTCCTTGATTAAATACACTTTCAGTGTGAGATGGATTTCATTATTATTTGAGGCTATCTAGCATGCCACTTACAAGCTCAGTTTTTCTATATTCAGATTTCCATGTCAAGTTCCTGGATGAGTGAAGGATTCTTTTCTTTCAAGATGAGTAGTTTAGTTATATCCTCATGTATTATTTAGTGGAAGGAGAATCCCTTATAATTTCTTTCTCTTTATTGGCTTTCAACTCTAGCTGCATCGTATACTAAACATTTTACAAAAGTCGAGTCGAGTGTTAAAGAGTGGAACATAAGTACGAAGTGAGCGAATGTTAGGTCATCTATTTTTTAAGGAAATTTATAATTAATTATGTACCTGTCTAAGAATGAGGGACTTATGTGTGGATTAAAATGGAAATGCGTTGCATTGTGTAAACTACCTTTTTGATAGCACGCACAGATGAGCTTAAGTCACAAGGCGAAATCAGTGCACCCAGTACTGTGCGTGGAACTGCAAGATAAAAATTTTCAGCCGCTGCGATTGTTGGACTTCACTCTACCTTAACAATTTTCGTTGTCGAAATGCATTTTCTGTCATTGAATCCGGGTACCCCGTGATACAGTCAGAAAATGTATTTTCACGACAAAATTTGTTGAGACAGAGTGAAGTCCAACAATCGCAGTGGCTGAAAATTTTTATCTTGCAGTTCCAAGCACAGTATTTCCAAAATTTTGAATGCTGAAGATTTACCATGAACAGCCAGCGTTATGCAATTTTACCCGTAATTATTTAATGCTCGTATAACTAAATAATACAACTAATGAGTACCCTACGGTTGCCCCGCTGCATTGTGCTTAGCCATTATTATACGAAATAACTTGCATGTGTATAAAACTGAAACTAACAGCAAAGTTGAACTTGCAATTTGACACATCTTCCGCTTAGATGCTTGTGTTGTAGTGTAAGCTGGGTACTTTCACCTTGCAAGTGTGTGTATTATTCTGGTATTTTCCGTGCTGATCTACAACAAAGCACATATTATTTACGAGTTTTTGACTGGTAGAGGGCAAAATAAAAGCTGTTAAGCCACAGCCACATCTATAATGACGTAGCTGGAGGCACACCAGAAAAGAGAATGAAAAAACAATAAAAAGAAGAAGGCAGAAAGAAACATCGGCCGCCTTCAGCTGAGAAATCGCTATGAAAACCTCTTAATGAGATTCCAATGATACAGCACTGCCTTTACTAATCGACCAGAAAGGCAAGAGGAGTCTCCCCAGGGGCCTGGAGCATCGCATCACCAAGTTTAGTCGAAATCGGCACGTCCGCGGACCCCAGAACTTATATTTGAAGGTAGCCTTAAAATGAATCAGACTCTTGCAGTTGACTTAAAAACATCAGTACACCAAGTTTTGTGAAGTTCCTGCTTAACATAGTTCAGCTTCCTTTTGGTCTTCGTTCGATAAAAAGAGTAAAAATGGTACACGATAAGACACCCTAAGCGAGATGTTTTCGAGGCGAATTTCGTATTCGATCGTTATTCATGATACCTCTGTAATAATGGACATGTTCAAGTCCTATACCGGAGCCGCTAAATTCCGAGAGTGACCAGATAATTATTGGCTAGTAGAAAGGCAAGTCTTAAATTCTCTAGTCTAACATAAGGCATGGTGGAAGGGGTCAAACTATTTGTGTTCATGCGTGTACAATGGTGTGTGATATATCATTAAAAAGCTCTCATAAAGTCTATTTAATGCTAGTAATCAATTGTGAGTGGCTAACTTTCTTTCTTTTTCTATAACTTTTCATCTCTTTATTTTTATTCTTTTCCATTTTGCTTGTCTTCTGTGTGCCTGATTTGTGTTCAGCTACGTCATTACAACTGTGGCTTAACAGCTTTAACTACTTCATGAGCTCACACATTATTTCAACACTATAGGATACAAAAGAGTCTATCCATCCTATCAAGTGTAAGCAATCTTATTATTAACATTATTCGCGCTTTACATGACGATGCAAAAGGAAACAGGGTCGCTGTATCACAGATTGCATTGGAGAAGCATGAAGCGACAGGATTGACGCTAGAATGGACTTGTTCGACTCCTATTATTTTCCTTTTTGATGCCTCAAGCGTAATCTAACTGTAATAACAGTAAAAAAGGAAATGTAGTTCTCCCAACAACACTCCACTCAGCTATGGACAGGGAAACGAAGGGATTATCACTTTATTTATAGAAGAAAAGTACTTTCCACAGGCACAACTCGCAACCATTTGGTTACCTATTCGCCATGTGAATTGGCTGCTTGTACTCACAAATAAGTTTTACAGTTTCCACCGGATTTTTTATAAAAATCTAATCCGAAAGGTGAAATGATTTGGAATATGAATGTAAGTTCTTCGCTACACATTTTTAACTGTGCAAAACGGATATGAAACATACATTTAGGCACTCATTTGAAAATATGAATAGGTAACTTCTGCAATGCAGTTGGTGGGGAATGTTTGTACTAGCACCAGCCCGGTTTTGATCCTGGTGATTTTATAAAAGAAAGGAAAGTTTGGGGAGGAAGAGGTTTATATTTTTCGTTTACAAAATTTTATATGCATTTTCAAGTTATAAAAAGTTAATGTTTCTACAAAATAGTTATGTACTTGTTTATCTGTCCCCTTCGGCTAGCTGTCGTGAGGTTTGTGAACTTGTGTTTCATTCATAAATACTTGCCAACTAGAGTCGTTTGCTCTATTGAATGAAATAAAAAAGGATGTACTCAAAATTATTGGGCACAGTGGAACAATATTCCTAAAATATATGAGGACGTTTGGATTTGTTCATTACACTAATGGAGATTTTCGCGTGAATTTATAACATGTAACAATTCGAACGAATCGGAATTTGAAGATGGTCATGAACTGTTCTTGTCCAAATGTAGTTTTTATAACGTAGCGTACACTTTGAAGGGATTTTTTACATGTCCGTCGGCCTTGCAGCTTAATGCTTTCAATTATGTGACAATATAATTTACGTGCTCTTCGCTTTCTTAATTTATTTTTCTTTTGTATTGTAAATGTTTTCTCTCCTTACCCAGGCACGTCAGCGGCACCAAGGGTACCCCGCACCAAGTGCAGTATTTGAGAGATCGAGTCCCACCCACCAGGATTCGAGCACAGGCCCGCACTTTCCCAAACGAATCCGTAACCACTCGCCTACTACGCCTTGGTGCTTTCACCTTATTTGTATCCAGCATACACCGCAAACTGTATGTTTGCATTTCTGGCTAGTTTACGCTACTTTAATATTTCCATTTAACCGCTTTATTATATATACCGACGATATAAGCTTTCCCAGATCTTTTCTATTCAGAGGAAATTTTCAAGGTTTACACAGTATTGTGTCGGTGAAAGAGTTTGGGCCGCTGGGAAAAGATTAAATGCTTCGTTAGAGTACAGTGTTTGTTTTAAACACTGACATAAATTGTAGCACAAATGAACTCGCGGATTACTGATATGTTCTAATGTAGAACAGCAATATTGTAAAACTTTTGTGATCCGAGATGATTATGACATATTAACAACAATGCGCACTAGAGAATTTAAAAAACCAGTAGCGCACAACACAATACATTTGGCTACATCTCATATTTCATCGTACCAGTTTGAAATGGATACTGTGTGTATGTGTGTGTGTGACAATGGCAACATCAATAATGGAAATAACTGATGATGTTATTTACCTAAACTTCACATGCATCCCTACACTGGTTTCCCTTTCACTTCATTCACTCACTGGCGCCCATGTGTGAACGATGATGCATAGACTCTGAGAATAGATTGAAAAGGAGGAAGTGAAGAAGGTCCTCCTTGACTGACTCATTTGACGATGAGAACCATACACTGAATGGATTAGAAAAGCTGCACGTTTTATGCACACTTGGATTTACATTATTCGAGCGATTTCATCTAGGGGATATAAACGACGAAGAGGAGCAGAGGAGCTACATCATGAAGGCGAAGAACTGTTCTTTGCAAAAAGTTATCCGCTTATCTGGCAAGTGAAAGAGACAAGCATGGTTGAAGTGGGCATGCAAAACTAGCTTTCATTGGAATTAAGATAATTATCTGTTCCCTCTCAGCCATCGTTTTCGTTCAGTAATGCGATGGAAAATTAAATGAAATGAGATGGAAATAAATTTTCACACGTACTATCACGCGCCTTCCTAGACGAACAAGAGCTTTTCTCTCGAAAAATCTTTTAAAAGCTAAACTATATTACTGAAACACGTTGGATTTTTTTAAACGTCCATCTAACACTAAAATAACTTGAGTACTGAAAGACATTCATTTACAAGAGTCCTTTAAAATCATAAAAAAACATGGAAGCAAAAACTTTTCTCTCAAAAAGTTTCTTAACTTGTGTATTTGAGTGATGACGAAGTCTTCCCGAAATGGCATTGAAAACAAAAAAAGAAGAAGAAAACGCTAAACGAGATGTTCTTTAACTACGCAATTAAATGGATAATACGTTCAAAGAATTTTGTTTTCTTAAAAAGAAACTTTTCTCGACGCCATTAGTCTACTATTCAATTGAGACCGTTATGCAATAATTTACGAGCTAATCGAACGTAATTGGTTGTAGGTCCTTTCAATTGGCTGTCTTGATTGCTTTAGTCAGTCGTTTTATCAAGTAAGTGAGAAAAATGGAGCTGTTAGTTTTATGCGGTTGACTTTCCTCAAGATCATCATTGTCTGAGAGTTGGAGTGCTTTAGGCTATTTGCTGTTCTATTTGGAATGCTTCCCTGGCCTTTTTTTCCTACAACAAACATTCCTATCCACTACCCACGCTCGGCTTAACTCGCATCACATTACCTATTATTTTTAGGACTTATATTCCTCCAATTGTTCTGCACCATATGATATTATTGTGAGCATTAAAAAAGTCCGGCGGCAGTATGAAACAATTTACGCATGTTTCTTATGTCACAAATACCGTTGCCAGGGGAAAGAGGTGAAAAGATTCTCGCCATTAGGGCGACTTTCTTACGGTCATTACAACCGTCAAATATAATGTGGAAAACGTTTCACACGCACACACAAACGAGTACAATCGCTTATTTCCTGGCTAGGGTTTAAAAAAGCAGACAACTTATACATAGCTCCTGACAATAATGACGGTGCTCTGCATTTCGAGAGTGTGTGAAACGATCGTGACCATTGCGATCGCCCCTAGCGAAGTCTCGTATTATGGCTCATCATTAAGCAAACGTATATATGTATGTATATATGTTACATATATGTATAGGCACAACAGTTGCCGTTTGCTTCAATATGCGCCTGCACACGATTTCTGAAAGGTCATAGTCGTAATTATCTCCGTAAGGAATTTGATAATTTACAGTCTTGCTAGAGGTAAAAATGACGAATGGATATAATAATAAGAGTTTTGTAATCACACAGTACATGCTATGAACCTGAAGAATACGTCCAATTTTACCCAAAATATGGCAGCCGGATTTTAGTGCATTAAACTCATTCAACCGAGTTTCATAATACCGTCTGGAGAAGGTGGGGAGCAAAAGATGTCATGTGCGAACATTAGTGGTCTAAAGTATTTTCCACATCGACGGAGGCGAAAACGCCTGAGGGCGTATTTGAGCAGATCCAAAAACTTACGCCACTCCATCATAATTTTTCTCACTTAATTTGACAACACGTGAACTGATCATCCCAGGAACATTTTTTTTTTGCTCCAGTTAGAGCATGTAAACTTTTTTTTTTGAGGAAATATCCCAGGAGGGGTTCGGGATTGGTATTATTTACACTTGTGTCAAAACCCTTTCATTAGAAGCTTTTAGCACTTTTCCACACTGCGCTACACATTCAATGAGTCCAATAATTGGCCTAATAAAGCATGTTGCTATATTGAGAACGGACTCATCACAGTGATATTGAACGGGACTGCCGTTGGTTTTGAATTTGAATACCAGCGCGCTTACATCAGAAGGTGGTATTAAAATTTATACATATTCAAGCAAGTAGGTATGAAGCTGGCTATTGCTATGCTCCCATTGCAACGAATTAACCGTTTCAATGCTTTCCGTATGAAATTAGTAAGTTTTTAATGAATGATCTATAAGTTTTCCTGCTATGTTGGTTCACTAGCCCTCTGGAGAAATTTTCGAGTTTACGCCTATGAGTGTGGTTGCCTACATTAGAACTTCCGATCAGTGTGATGTGTAGCCCCTAATAAATCATATGAATTTTTGACCTCCCACCCACTGCCTTCCTACCGCGTGCATCATATATTTCTCAGCAATATATTTCACGCAACGGGAGACTCCATTCTCTAAATGCACAGGTCGCGAAAGTTTAGAGAGAAATTTGAATGGAGAAATGTAATAGTCATAAATAACATTGTGGTTAAGTGGAACTACCTCTATGGCGCGTTTTTATCTATAGAACAAGCACATGGAAAAACATAAATACTTAGTGATGGACATGGTCGAGCAATCGACTCTTGTACTTTGTCAAAAGTATCATCAGAAATCGGGCTGTTTGTACCACGATGCGATGTCTTGAAGCAGCGAAAACATATACCATCATGAATCTACGTGGAACATATGTTAAAGAATAATGGGATATTTTCTCGATTAAGACAAGCCTTTGCTCGCTGAACATGAATCACATACAAGAACAAGGAATCTAGGCCATCAGGCATATGAGGCCACCTGAACCTCTATTTTATTTTATGCAAAAAGAAAATTATCTGTTAACCTTTTAATACTGTGTTGATATTTCGCGAACTCAGAAAAACAGATGATATTGTGATCTTGTAAAGTAGCAAACTGTAGCTTCCGCTACTTAATAACATTAAATCCATGATATTACAGTCTGAAAAGCACATGCGATTTTGGATTATGAGTGCCTAGAATGACTTCAGTCCCATGGTTCATTGTTTTCAACACAATATATCGTTTCATAACTGTAAATAATAGTAAATATGATATGAAAGAGGAAAGCTGGAAATATTCGTTGTTTTCAGTTAGGTATTTAATGGTGAAATGCTAATGATAGGTGGAAAGGCGTTATGGATGTGCTTCATGTCAATAATATTTTAGTTGAGAAGGGATTCCCATATAAGTCATGAGTCATCGTCATCATCACAAACTTTTGGTTTGAAATTACTTCAAAACTTAAACTACGCCTATTTAGTCAGTCGTTTTAGACTTTCTGGCACACATTTGCCAATTTGGAACATTGTACCAGGCATTTGCAAAGTGTAAAAGCGTTGAGAACCAGTAACGGAAGGAAAGCGTTCAATTTATCATGATAACAAGAACATGAAGGCACTAGCGTCTAATTTCCTGTTCTTCTAAAACAAAGAAATGGCGAAAGTTTCAGTTTCAAATGACTCTTTGTATTAGCACACAACGGCAAACACTGGCTTGACAGCTTTCTCCTGAACACGAGTAACAGTCTGGAAAAAGTAAACACACAAACTGCCATTTTGCTTGTCTTTGTTGATGACGATCAGACAGAGATAGATATAGCAGACAACAGGATATTGGATGGACTCAACTAGATATTGTTACTAATTTTAATAGTTACCAACTTGAGCTGAGCCAATCTCATCATCATTAGTGCAAGCATCATTTTCTCCTCAAAATTTATCTCTCTGTAAACATTAATCTTCCTGATCGAACGAAAACAACCATGGAGAAAGTCAGATGATGTGATGGTCGAGTTGTTTGAAAAATGGTCCTTCATTTTTTGATTAAGACAAATTATTCGTAAACAACTAGATAAATTCCCCGTTTTTTTCTGATCATGTGCACAATTTCAAATTCACCCATACTTCTCAACTTGCACTCGTTCTTTTCCGTTATACCTGAAAGCGTTTAAGCTTTTATAACAACTTTTTAGCTTTACTGCTAGTTTAGCAAATGGTCAAATGATAAAATTCAAAAATAATTTCGATGGCTTGAAAACCAAAACGAAGGTGATCATGACAATGATCTGCTAGTGACTACACGTTAGTTTTTGATAGTAAGGGAAACTTTGAATAAATCTGAAACATGTTTTAAATTATTTCCCTAAATCACAGAACATGCACCTGAATATTAACTCTTGTTTTCCCATTACGTGGTAAAATGTCAACAAAATACTATACGCCAAGGGTTTGTTTTATTGAAGAAATCGTGCAATTGTACATTCTTTAAATGTCGTCTTCGAAATTTCTACCACGAAAAAAAAATCCAAAATGTCGACAAAAAATCAAATACTTCAACAATCTGACGAGATACCCATAGCAAAATATTTATTTCCTCAACAAACTCACTGGTGAGTCAGTCACTAGTGGTGATACCAATAGTCAGCCTTTTGGTGCTGATTTTTATCCGTTTACCAATGCTCGACTGAAGCTGCTCGTAAGAAGCTGTGCTAACAATGAGCAAAATACACAGAAAGAGGCGGGAAGACTTTGTTCTAGTGATGGAACTCTTTCATGAAAGGAATCGAAAAAGTCTTTCATTCAATTCATTTCAATTCATTTTGACAGAAATGAATTGAAAGTGTTAAGTGATTTGGCTGAATTGAATTGAATGGGAGTATTCTTTCAAATATCCTGAAATGAAAGGGATTGAAAGGATAAATATTTCAAATGTAACAAGAACCTTGTTACATGTGAAAGCCACAAAAGAAAGGCAAATTTCTCGATAATTAAACGTTTACATGAAATTTAACTACATTTCAGGCGTTTAATGATGAAGTTTAATTGATTTTCCAATAAAACTAAACCCCTGAAAGACCATTGAAACGTTTCACCTGATTCCTTTCAATTCCATTCCTTTCAAATGAAAAAGTGGAATTGAAAGACTTAAAATAGCAATTTGAAAGGAATTGAAAGGAAATTCTTTTCGAAAGACTTTGAATTGATAGGAATGACTGAATTGAAAGACTTTGAAAGAGTTCCATCACTACTTTGTTCCCATGGTACTCCTCCGTCGCAAAATAAGAATTCTCAGCATCGTCGTTTCCCTTTTGACGACTTTCCCTTCCCTACGCACGTTTTCTTTGTTCAAAGATGCATTTATAAACACTTACGTTATATTACACTCAAATCCCCACATACTCATTCTCTCTTAAGCATGGAATGGAGACAAGTCAACGTGCCTGCTTCTACTGGGAATGGCCGCAGTTCCAGTCTATGTGTCTCACACATTCGCAAATCTTTGTCGTATTCGAAAAGTGAGGCAACTACAATTCCAAGTTAAACAATAGTGCAAAAAGTGCACAGTCAGTATCAATGAGTTTTTAATGAGTTTCAAACGAGCTTTTAAGGGGGATACGAAGCTTTCAAGGCAGAGGACTCTATGAAATTGCATGCTCTTTTCGAATTGTGGTATACTGCACCTTTACCAGGTTTTTGGTGCGAAGAGAAAGCTGCGTGAATAAGTATTCGATAGAAATGATAGTATATGAATTTCAGCGACTAGGAGGACAACAGTAGTGTAGAAATTCATGTTGCTTGCAATGAAAGATTATTGGGGATAAAAAGGAGATACAAAAATCCAAATCTATAGTCGTTAGAGACATAGCGCTGTGCTTTTTCCTGGCTTATTGTTTATCGTTAGTAGTATTTATGAATTTTCGACCGGTATTTAATAGGAGCCCGCTCTTCCCTGTAAGTGAAACGGTTTTAGGGCGGCTCCGTTTGATCCACATTTCTCCATCACTGAGTCATTGTCAATGTGCACAACTGAGAAAAGGTTGGACTGAATTTTAATGGCTACTAGATGTGAACAACGTTGATGGCACAGGACGAGTAACAGAATACAGGTTTAAAAAAAAGAAGGACTAAGTAAATGCTTTTGGTCGTCTTTTACAGTTTTTCTAAAAATGCTAAGCCAAAATAAAAAAGACACGTTGTTATGCTGCTAATTTTATAAAACAGGAAGAATGGGAAAAGCCCCACGAGTTAGACACGCAGGTTATCATACATGACAGGGAAAACCTTCATTTTGCCAAATATTCTTCACATATCTAATGCATGCATCCTAGGCACCATGCCTCCTCGTCTGCTACACAACATGCAATTTGAGTTTACCACAATGTTGGTGCTCAAATATGGCCATAAGTTTGTTTCTTTATTGCTAACTCAATTGTGACTGTGTTGTAAAATCTATGCACTACGTGGTTTACACTCAGCGGCTAATTATTAGTGACTTATGTTCCCTGAGGATGAATCAAAAAGACTGTGGCTGTAATTTTCTACTGCAGTATTTCCTGCCCTTTCCATAAATTATCTTTCAGAATTAGAACAGTTTATTAATGTCAACTTTGTCCCGCCAGCAGGACAGGATACTCGTAAATTTGCAATTGATTTTGCATACTTTTACTGTCAACCAGTGGAGCCTTGTAGGAACAATTTTATGTTTCGTAGCGTCTCTGTGTATTTAGATTTTCTCATTTACATTGTATATGAACATGGTATGTTACAAAAAAATGAAGTCAAATCAACAATCACGATAGTATTGGAGGGCAACGATCTACTATCCTACTTGGTGAAAAGTAACAGCGTTCGAACAGGAAAATGACGACAATAGAGCTGGCATGTTTGCTTGTAACCACGCTCGTGGAAATGAAAAAAAAATGAGAAGAAACAAAAATACGAAACCATTCCCTTTCTTCGCTTTCCTCAAGGTTTTTTTGTTTTTCCAAGCTGTCTCGCTCAATGAAACAGGTACTAACTCCATCAGCGTTGTATTAATCAATACAGAGCCCAACATGGTATGTAGTAAGTAACGCACTGCTTTTTCCGTCTACTTTTTTCCTTAACTGGAAAAAAATGTCAGCTTTCATAGTCTCTCGGCAAACTTTGTAGCTTTCTCACTTTTTTTCATGAACGCGTTTGCACTTCATTCATGATCTACGCTTGGAAAGTCTCAACACCCATTTTCTGTCTGATACCAATGTTTTTATTGGTATCGTTTACAGTACATTCAAGAAAATATGCGTGGTGGCTGATGACACCTTTGTTCTTTGCAATTGCGACTGAATCCCTCTCTAAATTCCAATGTCGAGAGCCAGCTGAAATGAATTTCTCTGCAACAATTTGCAAAGCAAGCAGCGCGCAAAATGTGATTTAGGAAAGATCATGTGAGCGTGGTTGCAACATACAAACACCGACTTAGTATGAGAACGTTAGCTGTATGATCAGTGCACAATAAAATACACACGTTGACTGGCACAGAAGGGGGAAGTTGATGGCAGGAAGGGTTCTGATCGAACGTCTTTCAAATAACTCCTGGTGGCAAGGATGGATACAAGTTTCTCCGATTCTTGAGGGCATGAATGATCTTCATTGTAGGATCGTACACAAAAAACAGAGTACATAGGTAGAACTGAATCCTCTGTAGATTCCTCCCATGGAAACAGCGATAAAGTGTAGTTATGTTTGAGCCTCATAGGCAAAATGGACTCTTTGTAACAGGGAAATGTAGACTCTCTACAACCAGTACACTCTTGGGAAAGCATTGTTAGTGGGTGATGTGAAAGCTCTAACGAGTCAAAGGAAGAATTTACCAACAATCACGTTTCATTTCGTAAAATTCTGTCTTTTGTCTATATTTTTATACGTCTTCACGTCGTCTGATAGCTGCCTTTATATGCGTTCGTTTTCATGTTGCGCCTATACTCATTGTCAGCTCATATATACGGTTTAACTTTTCCTTCCTACTATAGTGGCATTATCACAACTAGTTAGTATTCACAGCTGCTCCTCGTTCCAACCATATCAAATTCCCAGCAACCATAAAATCTATTGCCTCATAGTGTATTTTTAAATTTTCAGAAGGACAAGTCTTTGAGTAGGAAACCAGTGGAGTTGCAGATATGGAAACGTCCGATAGAATTAACAAAGGCGCTTTGAGGACTTTTTCCTCTCTACAGTCGAGTTTTACGCAAAAATCGCTTACAATACACATTTAAAATATTAAAAATATTTTTGTAGACATAATGGTTGCAGCGATAACGTTGAAATTCGCATTTACATGTGTCAGAATACATCCGCATCCGAGTAATTTCGGAAAAACTAAAGGGTGTGCTATAAAAGAGAAAGACGAAAGAAACTTCGTGCAAAGAGGAAATATAAAATGGACCTATTCCATGCATGAGTACATGAAATATCCGTACAAAACCCATCATTAGAAAGTCGTACAAATGAACCATGCTAGCGCTCATAATACAATAGGTCAAAATTACTTCTCTTGCCTGCGTAAAGCTCCAGATTAAAACCGTGGCTACAATGTGCACAAGCATAGAATTTGAACCTAACCCAACTATATTTGAAAGCATAGAATAAAACGTTACAACGCTAAATTTAAGCATTGCGAAAGAGCACCTGCAGGAACCTGGCAAAGTCTATGCGCATACCAAATTTCAGCTTCATAGAACAAACAGTTCCGGAGATACAGAGGTTGTCATATCCTGACGTTTCATCCTCGTTGGACCCCAGGGGGTGAGTTGGGGACCTAGGGTTATTGTATTTTTAACACCTCATATAGAGGTATCATCCCCCCAAAAATGAACCCCCGTTGCTATTCAAAAAAATTTCGGGCACCTGCAGGAACCTGTGAAGGACTTATCCAAAAGGGCCCAAAAGTATTGGAGGCGCATCATTTGGTACTTCCTAATGTGTATACCAAGTTTCAGCTTTATAGCATAAACCGTTTCGGAGATAGAGAGGTCGTAATATCCTGATGTTTGAAACCCTGTGGGACCCCAGGGGGATGACTTGGAGGCCTAGGAGATTGGCATTTTTAATACCTCATATAGAGGTATCATCCCGCCAAAAATGAACCCTTGTTGTAATTTTAAAAAATTTCGGGCACCTGCAGGAACCTGTGAAGGGCTTATCTAAAAGGGCCCAAAAGTTCATATGTTCTTCCTTGGGGCAATACAAATGTCCCCACAAAGTTTCAGCCCAATCGGATAAAGCGTATGGGCTAGAGGCGTTACACGGAGCCCCGGAACCACGGAGAGGCGGAGA
>VICI01002573.1:0-16083 GCA_019593645.1 Akabosia matsudoensis
AGAGTACCGAGTCCATACCCGGTGCCCGGCGCAGCCCTAGTGTATTCATAACTTACCGGGCGTACTCATGTGTACCGTGTATTAGCGAATCTTGCAGAGCGTGTTTTAGCGTATGTAGCAGATCGTGTTTAGTGTATCTTGAAGATCGTGTTTTAGCGTATCTTGCAGATTGTGTTTAGCGTATCTTGCAGATCGTGTTTTAGCGTATCTTGCATAACGACTTTCGGTACTCTTGAGAATCGTGCAAGAATGTTTTATTTTGTGTGCAAAAATAGCTTACGGCCACGCATTTCTCTCCTTATTCTTATGTGTGTGACAATCATGGCACTGAAAATATAAAAGGAGTGAAATGCATGGCCGTTCGCTAATATTTTTCACACAAAAACGCAAACAAATGCACGTATGCAAATTTTCTCTCCTTGTTTGGCGAGGAGAAAACCATCAACCTTTTTTGGGAATAATCCGTAAAGTTGTAAGAGTTTTTAAAACCTTATGCGAACCAATCCATTTGACGCAGGTAAAGTATCGTTTCTTACCAATAATACACGCTTCAAGGCACAATTCAAAAGGCACACCAAGCTAAAAGAAGAAAGTATGTAGAACAGTCGTACGGCTTATTATACAGCAATGCAATAGCACAGCCGCATTTGTGTAATTCTTGAATTGCTAAGTTAAACGAAATAAAAGAAAGATGGGAGGCGTCGACTGTAAGAGGAATAAAAACGTTTATTCTGTACGTTTCGGTCTCAAACATGAGCCCTTATTACAAGGAGTAATTGCTGAGATGCCGCCACCGTCACATTTTTGTCCTTCCAAGACGGTTTGTATCCAGGCAAAATCTATCCCCGCCCACTTTAACGAAACTTCTCAAAGTAGCTGCTCGTGAACATATTTTGAAATTTTTACCTTGTACCTTACCTTTCAGCTAGTACCACAAAAACATGCAGTGATCAACGTTGAATGAAACACTTTTGGCCAAGCGATGCTTATTTGTGATATTATGCCAAAAAACATTAACTTCTCATGTCTCCAAGGACTGTTTTTATTATCTAAAACTGGTTCATAGTTTTCAGTAAGCGGCAAACAGTAAGAGACGGAACACGTTTCGACCGAATCTCCCTTAGCACTGAAAGAGCCACAATGAAATAAGTGTTACAATCTAAAACATGGCAGCAACTCAATAAATATATATGTTCGCAAATATACATTGTAGGGCATCCGAAAGGATACGTATTGCGTCCATGAATTATTTGAACATGCTGATATACTAATTTCTTTAAAATGTGCTTTCTCACCGATGTCTTATATTCTTGATCTTGTAAGCAGCCTTGCAAGGACGTAGCTTCCATACACCCTGGCCCTGAATCCATAAACCAACCATGAACCATGATTTAAAAAATAACTGATAATAAACCTGTGCAGTACGGTACTTACACTGGCTTGCCTCCTTTTCACATGTTGTCACCATTTTTTGAATTTTCTTAAACACTTCAGGTGAAGTGTCAGCTTTGAAAGCATCTAACATATACTGATACTGTATTTTTCCTTTGGTAACCTAAAAATGATGAAGTGTTCAAGCTTTAGATATGGCATTAGGTAAAGGTCATGGACACATACTGTTTCTCATATATTCGGCTTACCACACCCAATTTTTCGAAAGCACACTTGCTCACACACTATAGGAAAATCGAAAAGAAAACAGAACGCAAATATTTATACGGTTACACATGTTTATTGGTAGAAATTGCCAACTTACCCGTTCTTCCACCTTTGCCGCAACACAAGCATCAAATTGCTTAAGGAATGGTCGATAGAACTTTGCTTTGTCCAGACAGCTCGCAGCACTCACACTAGCTGACAAAGCCAGAGGCAATAAAATGAGAGAAATGAGCAAACTTCATGACTTACGGAACGTATGAACAGCGATATATTTGGACTGATCGAATATGTTTCATTCAGTTCGGGGAACTTGGTGACTGTTCTCTTGGACGTTTGGTCTCGGATTGATACCTGTGGCACTGGTTTTAACCCTTTTATACTGCCTTTGCACATTTAATACTCATCACCAAACGGGAAATTCTCACTAGAATTGAAATATTCGAAAAAGAGACTAATTACCCTCAAGAATATAGTAATTGATGAATATTGTAATTATGACATTTTCGAATAGTCTTGCACTCAAGCAGTATTAAAATCCTTTCATGAAGTAATCGGTTGCTTTATCTTGCCTCAGAGCGTTTGCTGCAAATTGGTGTTTGCTTGGGAACCATTTTTAAACCTTGTATAAGACTTACCCAATTAAGAAAGTGTTTTCAGAATCAAGCCTGAACCGATTGAAAATAATATGAACGTGACGAGATGATGTAATATTTCGTCGACTGCAAGTTGAAAAGGATAAATTGGGAAGCTATTCTTGGGTCTGTGCGTCTACTCAGGTCGGTGTCATCGTGAGGAGAATTTATTTACAGGACTCAAACTTAATTAAGTTTTGTCTAAAACGTAAACGTTTTGACCAGTAGAAAAACCTAATTTTCTCGTTTCTAAAATAATCAATGGTGCGATGTTTTCCCCACGACCTTTATGACAAAATAGGCAAAAAGGCTGATTGTGTGGACGAAATTCTAAATCAAACATTACATGTCCTTATTTGGAATGTATCAAAATAGATTTGAGGTGTTGGTGTGAAAATGAAAATATTAAAATAATAAAAGCCGTTAAGCCAAATCGATAAGGACGAAGCTAACAGCTAAGGGAAAAGATTGACAAAAAGCAACGGTAAATGCTTACCAAAAAAGCTAAGGAAATAAAAGCTAGTAAGCCACAGCTTTAATGACGAAGCTGAAAGTAAAGAAAATTATCTGAATACTAAGGAAAAAACTTAGCTAAAAAGCTAAGGAAAAAATTTAGCTAAAAACCTAAGAAAAAAGTTAGCTATATGCTAAGGAAAAACGCTTAGGTAAAAGGCTAAGAAAGAAGTTAGCTAAAGGCTAAGGAAAAACTTTACCTAAAAGCTAAGCAAAAAAAACTAAGATAAACAAAAGATAAGATAAGATAAGAAAAACCGTTAGCATACAAGCTAAGGAAATTAGCTTCACTAAACTAACGAGCTAAGACTGTTTTAATAGCCCTACTTGAGAGCTTTCTGATGATGTCATTCTCCACTTATGAAAGTCGAACTCTGACGGGCAAATTAAGAAAACTGGTCCCAAAGTTCAACTGATTAGGCTCAACGTCCTTAGGATGATAATCATATACACGGTTTTACGATACTTAATTAATCACAAATGAGTAGAAAATGCGTATTTTACACAAACTCGCTTATTCAACGGTTAACCGCGTAAAACAACACCGTCGGATATTCGAATCTACGATAGTGTGTGGCATTGAAGTGTCTCGTTCAGAGGGCGCAGTGGTAGGAAAATAAACTTGAGTTTTGAAACGATCGGTTTCAGGGATAGAGAAAGACTGAATATTTTTCTTCAAGGAAAATGACCACTTTTATATAAATGCAAGATTCCCTTCAAAACATACATTTCTGCTGTTGCAGTTAAGTATAAATAAGAAATCGTGAGAAAGTCGATTTCAGGAAGAGCAAGGACCGTTACGCACAATTAACAAAGTCGAAATGGTAACATAAATGAAACACAGACTTGTTGTTTCAAGTGCACAGAAAGTTCTGGGAAAAACGGTTTTTCACAAGAATAAAACTAACTCATCTGAAAGATTAAACATTTAAAACAAATTCCTAGTGATGGGGTTGAAAATGCGTGGGAGTGTCATAAAGTAAGTTCCAAATGTAATCATCATAGAAAATAGGAGTTTGAAGATTGGATTTCCGACACCCTCCCTCAATCTCAATATTCTGTTGATAAGAGTTTTAAAACAAATAGCTACGAAAATGAATCCCTCGGTATTTTATTGTAGGTTTTTTACTTTGCTTGAGCCTGTTCTTCCTGTTACGGGTTCCCAGTCCGAGGTGCACCTTGGCTATGAGGTGCATAAAAATTACGAGGTGCATGAAAACAAAAATATGTGCATGCTGAAAGCAAAGTAATGGATTTCGTCCGCTTTTAAAATCTGTCTTCAGAATAATTGCCCGAACGGCTGAACCGATAGATTCGGTTCTTGAAAAACGTATATATGTTTCATTTCGTTCAAAAACTTTAAAATTTTTGATTGCATGTACGTGTTTAGACACTAAATTTTAGTTTTTGAGTTGTTCCAAGCACTCTTTTCATGGTTTCAGAATTTAAAATCATTAATAGGACCCGTACAAACATATTTCGTTCGTACAGTGAAGTTCTATGCCCAATCATTTTATCAGAATGAGTTAAAGAAGTCTATTAAGAGAGAATGCATTGCTGTCTGGTAATGTCAATGCATGTACATCTTCCTAAAATACTCAAAAACTATTTCATTGCTGACCAGTAGCTAGACTAATTACTTGATGTGACTGACCATTATGTGGCTATTCACACCGGTGCGCGGTGTGGCGATTCATATGGCTCTCTATTCATACCAAGGTTGCCGATTACTACCGCAGCCTATTCACAACAAGTTTGCGATTCATGCAGCCATGAGCTGGCTATACGAAGGGGGCTTTTCCTACCAAAGGGGCTATTCATACCGAGAGGTCTATTCATACCAAGGGGGCTAATAATACCATTGCCTATTCACATCGCTGGCAGTAGAGATACCTCAGCACTTTCTTAACACGCCATTCGAAATTTTGAAAGAAATTATGCAAAAAACCATCAAAT
The DNA here is from genome assembly GCA_019593645.1 of Akabosia matsudoensis. Lineage (NCBI taxonomy): Eukaryota > Metazoa > Arthropoda > Collembola > Entomobryomorpha > Paronellidae > Akabosia > Akabosia matsudoensis. Next base: position 4,761 of record VICI01002573.1, read on the forward strand.
AATATACCTCCGGGGAAAAAAGATACAAAACTTTGCTTGAGTAATTCTAATGTCCGATAACAAGCATAAAATAAGTTAAATGTTGAAGGATAAACGATGTTAGAGGAAATGAACTTGATTTATTGAGAAATAACCTGACGTTTCGACTTCAACTGTAAGTCATCATCGGACAAAACAAGATTGGACAGGAAAATTGGGATGTCAAAACTTTGATTTTGTACTATGACTGATGTACAATGACTCCTTTGTTTTACGTGTACCTAATCTGGCTTCATATTCCAAGAGTCGGATATTCTTGATTTGATGTCCAGTGATGGACAGCCCTGCCCAGCCACTGCCGATTGGGGATTGTCTCTGGCCACATCATTGAGATGTTGTTGGAAGCGTTCTTCAAGTCCAACTCCGGTTCCCCCAATGTAGACGAGGTCGCAGGGTTCCAGTTCATTTCCTTTACATGATATTTCATAAATACCAATATTTTTTTGAGCATCACTGGTTTTGGAATTGGAAAGAATGGTTTTGAGCTTGATCCCCGGAAAATAGCCAATCTCTACACCAAGTGAAAATCGGAGAAAGCTTGCAATTTTTTTTCTGAAGTTGGTCCAAAGTATGGCAGGATGATACGATGTATTATTTTGTCAGTTGAAGGTTGGTCTTCATTGGATGAGGACCCACGATCGATTGCATTTGGCCTTGGTTGCATTCAGTTGGCTCTTGACTATGATGTCCGATGTTAATTTTTACACAGGCTTTCAAACTGGAACATCAACTTGACCAGGTAATTGCCGCTGGTAACTGGATCCTCGCTCTTTGCCCACAAAACCGGTGCAGTATTTTGCATTGTTATCCCCGCACAACCCATTATAATGAAGGATCCAATTGTTAGGGTTGTAAGCCAGAAGGGTAGACTGAAGAAGGACCGAGATGGAGAAGACGACCTTTCTCTGATGACGGCTGCCTTTTCTGTCAATCCCATAATTGTCCTGCTTTGTTGATGTTTGGTGCGTTGGAGGGGCTTTTTTAGCCCTATCAGCAACTTGTATATCAGAGGGTGCAAAGTCAACCTTTATGACCTAATCTTGAACAAGATCCCTTGTAATGTGATATTTAACATCACTGTGTTTTGTGCGTGAGTACATTTCCGGGTTCTTCACTTTTTTAATGGCACTCTAATGGTCGCAAAATATTGGGATAGGACCACCTTGGTCACACTCGAGCACTGTCATAAACCTTTTCAACCATACTGCCTTTGTGCACACGCCGCTAAAGCCATATATTCGGCTTCGGTTGAGAATGCCGCTGTTCGCTGCTGTAGCTGACTGGACCAAGTAACTGCTGCATCGTTGACAAGAAATACGAAACCCCTTGTGGATTTTCTCTCCAACTTGTCTCCAGCGTAGTCTGAATCGGTTTACCCAACGAGAGTTGCTCGTTCCTCATGTGTAGAGAATGCCAAGGTGGATTGTTCCCTTTAGATAACGGAGAACTTGTTTTGCAGCTTTCCGATGGCTTTCGTCGTACCGACTCATAAAACTGGAATGAGGAGACACAGCAAAGGCAATATCAGGGAGGGAGATCTTGGCAATAAATGTAATAGCGCCAACCAACTGCATGAATGGGAACCTGTTGTCACACTCCGTTGATGGGATGAGATCCGTGGATGGTTGCATAGGAACTGATAAGCTATTGCCCTCATTCATGTTGAACCGATCAAGTAGGCTGGTTATGTAGCCTCGCTGAGAAATGAAGATGTCGTGATCCTCTCGGAAAATCTCAAATCCCACGAAAACATCAGCTTTGCCAACCAGAATATGAAATTCATGCTTGATGGGGTCAAGGATATTGAGGATGACATCCTTCCACTCTGCCATGATGAGTCCGTCGTCCACGAAAAGACAAAGGGGCACGGTGATCCCATCCGTACAACCAACGTAAACGGACGCTAGTCGTGGGCTGAAAGTTGTGTTTTGCGAGAAAATTGGAAAAGGTAGCATTCCATACTCGTGGACTTTGTTTTAAACCATACAGACTTTACTTGAGTACACAAACTTGCGTGTCGCCTCCATTTCTACACCCAACAGGTTCATTCATGTACACCTGTTCCTCCAGCTGGCCATACAGAAAGGCCGTTTTAACGTCAAACTGCATGATTTGGAGCTTTTTAACTGCAGCAATAGACAACAAAAGTTTAATTGACTCGCATCGACATACACTGCTAAACGTTTCATTATAATCTACGCCAGCCATTTGCTTATAGCCTCTGATAACCAATCTATCTTTAAACTTGTCCACGCTTCCATCAGGCTTGTACTTGACTTTGAACGCCCACCGAGAGTCCGTCATTCTTGCTTTGCGGAGCTTTGGTTGCACGTCTGGTTCTGGTCATGGCTACGCATTTCGTCCTTTATCGCCTCCATCAACTTTTCTTTATGTGGGAATGACTTGGCTTGCTCAAAGCAGGCTGGCTCCGCTAAAACAGTGGCTGAGTGAGCATGGAAAAATGAGGGTGGCTTTTTTTGACCGGAGTTTAATGAGGGAGTTCAATTTTTGAGACAGGGATGAAAGTCTTCGTTTTGCCTTGTGTTGGTTTCTTCTTTCCTTTTAGTCGAACCGTTACAGTTTGAGACGCTGATAATGATGTTGATGCAGTTGAAGCTTGCTTTGCTTGTTGAGTGGTGGAACCCCCTGGTTGAGGAGTCTCCTTGGGATTCTCAAATTCATCATCCTCAAGGTCAGTATCATATTCATTGCTATCATTGTCACTGCCAGCGGCTTGCGTATTAGGAACAGTTTTCGTGCTTTCGCTTGATGTTAAGGAGTTTCTTATACCGTCGTGAGTAGCCCCAGATGCTTCTGTGCGACTGCCTCCATCGATGCTTCCTCCGCCGTGGGCTGATGATGATGTTTTCACTGTGTCGTTTCGAGGTTTCCGTTCGATAACTACAAATTCTTCAGGTCAGGTCTCCTCGAATGAAACGTTCCTCACCACCACGACGTTTCTTTCCTTAGGAAAGTACACACGGTACTTGGTCGAGCTACTGTCATACCCAACCCGGATTCCCTTCTTGCACTTGTCATCCCAAACTTTTTGAACTTGATCTGGTATGTGCACGAAAGCTTTGATTCCAAATATTCGCACATGGTCCAGGCGAGGTATGCGACCAAAGATTTGTTCAAAAGCAGTTTTGATGGGGCACAGAGTTTCAAGCAGCCTGTTGAGGAGGTAGACCGCGGTAGCCACAGCTACCGCCCATAAGTACTGGGGCATATTGAAATACTGCAGCATATGTTCAGACTCCTTGACGGTCCTCATTTCCCGTTCGATTCTCCCATTGCTTTTCGGGCAATAGGCGGCGGACGGTTGATGCTGTATTCCAGGAAGTAATTTGTGAGTTTGGAACAGACAAACTCGGTTCCGTCGTCGGACATTTTCACTTTCACCCGAGTTTTGTTTGCTAGGAAGTTTATAAAGTCAATTATATTGTTGGTTGCTTCATTCTTCTTCTTTAGGAAGTAAGCTGCACGAAATCTAGTATGGTCTTCTGTTATCAACAGGAAGTATTTGGCTCCTCCAATGCACGGGATGGGCATTTTTCCACTCAAATCTGCATGTATCCGCTCACCTAACCGGTAGCGTTCACTACCACCTGTCTTTAACGGTGGTCGGCTTTGTTTCCCGAGTTTGCATTCAACACAAGCGATGTCAGCAGACACGTCGCTGACGTCAATTCCGTGGACTGCATTGCTCTTAATGCCGTTGCGGATAAGCTGAAGGTTCACGTGTCCTAGTCGGTCGTGCCATAACTTGGTTTCATAAAATAGGGTTTGGTGCTTGTCTATTACGATGATGTACCAACGCTGAGCCATAACAGACGCAGAAAAGAGATTGACAGCTTCTGGAATGTACACGACACCCTCGATGATTCTTGGCTGCCAGACACCATCAAGAAGAGCAATTGCACCCACGTTGCCAACGCCAAGTGCTTCTGTTTGATGTTTGTCAGTCAGTGACACACTGACTGGTGTTGGATATGTTTGGTAGTCTATGAGCCCATATTCGCGACCTATGAAATGATTGGTTGCGCCACTATCGGAATACCACACATCTGCATACGCACACAGCATTCTATTATCCGCCACAAAATCACGGCATTTCCCTGTTCTGGACTCTCGTTGATTTGTTCTTTTTGAGCTTGAGGTTGATGAGACGGGGCCGGTGAGTTATGACAATGAAATCCGGTTCGTTTGTGCTCTTTGGCTTGGCTTGAATTGCTGCGTTTGGCCATGGACTTGAGGACAGCGGTCACCATCTGGTACGATATCCCATGCCTTTTTAAATGCAAGGTATTTTACGTCAGGGAGAGAGCTACCTATTTTTGTGACCTGATTAGCTTTATCTATAACGACGCCCATTTGGTTCTGATTACGAGCTAGACGTTCGATGTCATAATAAGCGGTCAAGATAATGGTCTTTGTAGTGACCTTTTAATTCAGAAATCTTGTAAGAACGTGCTGTTTGTTTAGCGTACTTGTGTCGCTATTCACATCGCGTAACTTAGTCCATACTCCATGGGCTGTTGTTTCGTTGAGGATGTGACAGATTTGATTTTCTGTCAGCGTGGGAATGATGAGCGCATGGGCTTCGATTTCCCTCCAATTGTCGAGGGAACCTGCAAAGGACCAACGTACTAAGATACAGGACAGATTAGGTGTTAGAAAACACTTCTATAAAAGTAAGAGGTACCCTTCGGGTGGAAGCACCGAACAGTCATGCTAGTACACAATAGTCTAATTTGAATATTATTATGAGTTAGGGAGTTGGGACTTTTGCTGCGGTTTCCAACACGATGTAATGCTAATATGTCTATTGATGCTTAAGTTGCATGTAAAGAAAAGAAGAATTTCCAATACATTTCAGGTTTATGAAGTTAATCATTTGTCCAGTTTCAGGTTTAGAGTACTCAATGATAATACTATATATGATTCATGAATATATATATTTATTCCTATAGATTTAAGGTTTATATGCTTCGTTGAAAAATAATGTTAATGACTTATGAAGAACTTTAATGCATTTTTTTCATACATAATCCTTAAAGTTCAAGTTTAAGGTAGTTCCCTTCCTACAAAGGAAAAAAGGAAGAGGACTACATGTCGTTGAAAGTATATTTTCATTTAATACCGTTTCGTCGTCCGTAGAATAAAGACGAAGTAATAGTTGCAAAATCAAAATCGAACAATTGTAGTTTGTCATCCACTATCTAATTTGTCTACAACAATCAACATCATTCGCGATTTTCATACTTCACCATTTTTCGCAAATTCGTTGTTTGTGCGCGCATACCGCTTTAGGAGACTAGCCCGGGGAACCTTCTGGGAAGTCAGACGTGTGGCCGTTGGGGACCTGAGGGGGACGAAGAAACAACAGAGGCGATCCTAGTGACCAACCATACCCAAGCATTGTATAATAACTATAGACAGTAACACCCTCATCGCGACAACAATCCCAGTCGGCTTGCTTTACGGGATCGCTTGGGCTTGCTTCGGATCCATCCACGATGGTCCAAACGCCTGCTGCTTATTGAATCAGACTGATCTGTAGTTTCCACATATCGTAGTTGCTTTCAACGAGTTTGACGACTTGGGAAGCATCAACAGGCTTTGCGCTCAAGATCGCTTCTCACTTTACCGCGGTGGAATTTTGACAATACCCCGTGCCGGCTTGACGGACTTCTGGGATGTGCTCTTGTATCCCAGTGGAATTAGTGGTTGACCTGGCAGACGGCTGCTGTTCTCAATAACTCCTTTCTTGCTGAACACACATGCAACCCGCATAATTCAACTCAATTCAATTCGTCAGTAGAATCGGCCGGCTCCGAATTAGTCCCAGGTTCGACGAAAAACTTTAGCTCTGGATTTTTTATACTCTTTCTGAAGGGGTAATTTGGAACTATCCTGTCTGTTACAATGACATTGAAGTGTCTGGTTCAGAGGACACAGTGGTATGAAAATAAACTTGAGTTTTGAAATGATCGGTTTGAGGGATAGAGGAAGACTGAATATTTTTTTCAAGGAAAATTATTACTTTTATATAAATGCTAGATTCCCTGCAACACATGCAATTCTGCTTTTGCAGTTAAGTAAAAATACGAAATCGTGAGAAAGTCGATTTAAGGAAGAGCTAGGACCGTTACGCACAATTAACAATGTCGAATGGGTAAGATAAATGAAACAAAGACTTCTTGTTTCAAGTGCACAGAAAAGCCCGGCATTGGGGTCTAGTCGTTTAGAGTAAAAGAAAAAAGTCAGTGGTCAAGGAGATTGATGATCTAACCATGCATTCCTGGGGATGTATATCTTAACGTGGGATCTTTTGAACCATGCATTCCTGGGGATATATATCTTAACGTGGGATCTTGTATGCAAGTCTCTCTTTGAGATGTGCTGTTAGTAGGTATGTCTCGTAACCAACTGACTTTAAATATTATGTAGAAAAGAGGAACTTGCAATAACCGAGCATGACTTGGTTCTGCAACTGTGTATTGTGTCATTATATGGCACTACATACACCTCTACAATACATACATACAAGTGCACAGAAAGTTGCGGGAAAATCTGTTTTGCAATAGAATAAAACTAACTCATCTGAAAGATTAAACATTTTAAACAAATCCCTAGAAATGGTGTCGAAAATGCGTGGGAGTGTCATAAAGTAAGTTCCAAAAATTAATAAAAATAAAGGCTATCTCTTTAAAAACTAGACCCTCTTTCACATGAGAGAAAATAGGAGTTTGAAGATTGGATTTTGAACCGTGTGCATAGACAAAATCATTCAAAATGCACATTTATTATGGCAAAAACCTATCGTATTATCACCGCATAATCCACCGCTAATGTTTACAGTGCGTTTTTTCGTCCGGCATATTCCTGTCTGCCGGTATGATTGCTGACAGTTGTTCATTTTTGTTCACGTCATGACGAAAGTTTTGTGATAAACACCTCGTGGAAAAACTAATTCGTGTTATTTTGTGTTGGACAAGAAATTAACGTAGGATAATGAAGAAGTATTCTTCCTGAAGAATATTACACAGATCCCACCCAGGGAGGTAGTTCCATTCACCTGGATTAATTACGAGAACGAGTTGGCCGCCATTTAAAAGAGCAGCGGTTAATAAGGCAGTTAAGAAGGCGGACAAATAACCAAACGTCAGCTGGGCAATTCATTGGTACGAAATGGTTTACGCGAGTACGGTATATCATAAATAATTAACTAGCTAATATACACAGAATATCTCAATTAACAAATGTTCTTGGACAGTCGTCGTTCAACTCAAGCGTTTATTCGTATATAATGTTTCTGTTTTCAGTACAGATACGTTAGGGAGGCCTCCAAACAAGTGAAAAGTCGGAGGAAACCTCCAATGTAGAAAGCAGTGCCCCGGAAAGAACTTCACTGCCAAAGTCTGGAAAGTGCAAGCGTCATAAGGGAAGCAATGACCCATCAAGCGACCCATCAATCGGCTTAAGTTCAAACGGTGTACTGTCCGGCCCTTCCTTTCCCAAGCTTGCCCAGATCTCACCGCACTGGTACATCACCATTTTCAAGTTTACCGTTTAGTTCTGTAACAGTTATTCCGTTAGACTACATGCATTTAGTATGCTTAGGCGTTGTTAGAAACATTGTCATTTTTCAAATGAGTGATCCGCTCTGACAGCTTGTTATTAGATGTCCTAGTGAGTTAAGTAGAAAGCCAAGTTCACTTCAGGATTTATACTTGAAGAAAGTGATTGAATGTAGCACATTTCTTCTGAATAAAGGCCCCATCGTACTAGTAATAGCTCTGGCGAAGCAATTTTCGCAGCATTTTTCATATCGCAACGCAGCCATTCATATATTTATTTCTCCATCAGCACCAGACCCTGATGTTGAGCTCCAATTCTTACGAAATAGATTTGCTGAGTTGATTCCCAAGTGGTGCTCCAAAGAATTGATGATATATTACGCACATTACATTTAGCAAGGGACGCATTTCTTTATGGTCCGTAGTCCATTTAGTGCATTTGAGCAAGAAAGTAATACGTTATACGAGCAAGTTATAAAACGTACCAAAAGGGCTAAATTCAAGCCATTTAAACAATAAGTGAACAGAATAATTGAAATCGACACAGTTTCACCACATGAAGAGAAGCGTTCATTTAAAATCGGGCGTTGTTAGTACTTTAGGAAATCCGGAAACGAATACATAGAACTGTACACAGTTTATAAGGCAACGAACATTGAAAGCGAAGGTTTGGACGATTTAGAGAAAAAATAACATGATTTATTCAAAAAATAATCGTGAAGTTTCGACCCCCAAGCTGTGAGTCATCTTCAGACGAAACAAGAATGGTGATGAGAGAAATTTCTTTTTTGTAAATACTTTTTATAATATTAACATATTTATGTTGGACTAATTCCGCTCTCCTGGAGATCTCGTACTCGAACTTGAAAATCCTCTTCTCCTGAGGAATTAATTGAATGCATCCTTTTCCTGTTAGTTTTGTTCGTAGTTTTCACAGCAGCTCGTATGAAAAGGGAGTCTTTTGTTTTCGTAGTATTCGGATCTTGTCGAGTTTACCCCTTATATTCGTGTACATTTTATTCGTAGTCAAGCAATCTGTTCCCTGTTATTGTTCTGAAAAAGCTTTCGTAGCAGCAGAGCAGAAAGCAGATTGTAACGGTCTCCGTCATCCAGTGAAATAATCTGTTAACAAATTGTTGTCAAAATTCAAACCGAGTCTAATTTGTATTGCTATCGTCGTAGCCAGATTGAGTTAGCTTATACAGCCACTTCCGCGATATGAACCAGTCAGTAGTCAGAAGTCATACCGTTTATATTAGAACGTTTGTGCATTTGCGTAGCGATTCGAGCTTTCATTTTCTGGAACGACATTAAGTTTTATATCGCTTCTCGACACCTAGCTCGTTGTCTGGGTTCATACTCTAATAGACGAATATCACTTATTTTGTGGCCAATCACGGAAATGTTTACTCCAAATCTTGTACTAGCAATATTTTAAACATTAATTTAGTTTCTAGATCAGCAAATATAATTACTGTCCATCATAGTTAGGTTTTTCTGAAATGTGTCAGTACCGTTAGTTAATTTGGTTGTGAATGAAAATGGGACTAAGCGGCTTCCAGAATGCAAGAAAAGTTATTGATTTTTTTGCTAATTAAAAGTGATTTGTAATTGCATTTCTTTCCAATTAATACCGTATTTATAGAAAATGTTATGCATAAAGTATACGTTTATTACCGGCACACTCGGCCTCCTTAATGCGCCTTAACCTCGTGTTATATGCGTAAATTATACGAATTTATGCACCGGTTCTTCGTTTAAAACAAATTTCGCAAGAATCAGCGGTCGCATAAAGTAGGTTTAGATGATATTGAAGAAATACTGAGGTTATCTTAAATGTGCATATTACGTGAACATTTAGTACACACAAAAGGCGGCAATATGGTGCACTAATTATACCAAGGGTATAGTACGTATAGTTGGTAAGATTTTTCTAATGGGGTATAAGATACTTGTAAACCTTTCATTACAGGAAAAAATACTTTCGTGGCTAAACAGTTTTTTTTTCTGGAAGATTGATTTGGCAAATGAGTTAGTAATGAGTTTTCAAAAGTTTCACGTGATTTTATGCACGTAGACAAATCTCTAATTCACAGCATGAACTATAAAAGAGAGTCAAAGGATTTAATATGCCTCCATAAAAATAAAGACTCGAAAGGCTAACGGTTGAGATACCAAGGTTTCGTCGAGAAAAGTACTTGCAAATACGTCATGATCTCTGCTCAAATTTTGATTTTCCTGCTACTTGGGTTTTCCGCAGGTGCAAATGCTAGCAGTTGTATGAAAAAGACACCTGCCGCCGAGCGGCTTTCAGCTGCTACTTCATTCTGTGATGCACAAATAACTTCAAAAAAAGTTGACCCAAAGGTATACAAGGAATTATATTATTTGAAAATACAAGTGTCCCAATGTTAACACTATTTTTCTCTTTAGTGCGGTGCCAAATGTATGTTCGAGCGTCTTGAAGTGGTAGGTTCAACCTAATTTTAGACGAATTAGTTTGTACTCCGTGTCTGATGAATTTCTTAAACTTTTCATAACAATATATTGTAGGTTGCTTCTGGAGAACTTCAGTACGCGCGCATATTGGAAATGTTCAAAAAGGGAACTAACAATGACGTATATAACAAAATCAAAACAAACGTTAATAAATGCAAGCAGGAGGCGGGCCAAGGTAAAGATGCTCATTTTTACTCTGAGACAATCACGCAAACCGAAATTAATTCTTGGTTTGTAATGGTTATAGGACAAAGCTGCATTGAACATTTTGCATTTTTCGTCTGCCTTGGGATTGAGGACTCTAAAGACACTGTGAGAAATTGTAACTAAAACCTTCTGTTTTGAATCTAACTTTCTGTAATTAATGTTTGTTTGTTGTTTTAGTGCTAATGCCGCCTGCAATTCTTCATTTGAATTTCTTTCAGAAATTGAGGACACTTTGTCATCAACGGAAAGTCACTCACGTATCTAAATAATTAGTTAAGCTTATGTATACATTCATTTCTTTTGAACTTTAGTGATTTAATTCTTTGTTCTTACCATGACTCATAGTCGATACAGTGAGTACGCCGAATCATTATATATTAAACATATTTCATACCTATATTCCGCCTCAAATGTGTACACCGGGAAAGCTGATTTTTAATAAATAAACAATACTTTTAACCTTTCGAGCGACCTAATGCATAGGGGTTTAACCATTCTATTTAACTTTGCAAAAGCTCATTCATGCTCGCACATGATCGATTTTCAACACGGCAGCTTGCAAAATGATTGCATGCAATTTCCATATTTCCCTTGATGAGTCTCGCTCTGCTTTAAATTGACTCCATGGAAAACTACAACAGAACTGGCCAAACAATGGGTCTATCCAAAAGCACTTTCACCCATACAGATAATATGCTATGTGTCCGGGTTTTTGATTTCTCATATAATGTTCCCCGTTGCCAAAGTAAATATTTTTATGCCTATAACATTTACTGTTTTGAAATTTGCGCTTGAACGTATAAAATTTGAGTTAAATACACTTTGTCATCACGCATGTACATAGCTAACCAGCAACTTCGAAAAATACCTGTACGCAAAATCTGGGAAAAATTCAAATTCGAAAAAAATTATCAAAAACCTGTTAAATGCATCCTTAAGACTACCCTAGTGAAGATTTCACGAAATTAAAAAAATCCGTCTTCGAGATATTTCAA
>VICI01002574.1:0-16079 GCA_019593645.1 Akabosia matsudoensis
GGTCCCGTACGCGTCGAAGGACCGCATTGATGCTCAAGTTGAATACTTATACATACGGCAACAACATGAAAGAATAATGCTAATGAAGCCTTTTTATGAAAGGGTATCTTAAGGTACGACTCAATAATTAACATACTTCAGGATTCGTAAATATGTACCTTTGTACCAGAAATGATTAACCTATACCCATCCTGTACAATATCTAATAATCCTTAAAACTCTCCAACGGATAAACCCGATTTTACTTTTATTAAGAAAAGAAAACGAGATACGAATTGATTTGGTAAAGAAATAAATCAAACTTGCTTTCAGAATACATCATTTTCACGTTCAAAAATGAATTTGTGATCATCTTTAATTCTGGTTAAAGGTGAGTGTACGCAGATTTAATCTCAGTTAAAACAGGCAACACAAATCGTTCGTTCAAAACGAATCGTTAAAGTGTAAAATTATCAATTCTGTGCGACGGATCCGCATCGAAATGTGATTAGGAGAGGGCTTCTTATCGATGAGCTTCTGGTGTTTTAAACTGCTAATCCCACTCTCAGGTCAAAATAAAAGACGTAAAGAAACATAACCCTCCAGCACGATTCCCATAAGTACTGAAAGCCCTGCTTTAGACGATGTGTAAGAATCTTTAAAGCACAATTTGCAACATTCGCCAAGAAGGTTGTACTAAAATAGCATAACTTTACAAAGTATTGATATGCAAAACGCACTAGGCAAATAGCATTACACGGATAAGGCATTCATGGAATTTAAGCTTTATATACATCAAGTATATTCTGATGTGACGAGGACACGGTTTGTCGCAATTGAAGTGGCTTATGAAAGAGAGATAGCCCAACAGCAATGTTTAAATGATTCGTGTTGAAAAATAGATGAATAGGAGGTGGGCGACTTCCTAGGGCCCAAAGAAAAAATGCAGACTGAAAATAATTTGGAGGTGGCAAGGAAGAAGTACTTGATACTCAGAACGTTGTCAAATTTATTGAAGAAAAAGAAAAGAAAATTGAATGTCTGCGAGAGCTGGAAAAGCTGTCTGCTCTAGCCAAGCTCGTTGAGAAGTGGCGTGAAAATGGATTAAGTGCAACTTAAAAAGGTTGCTCACTGCATCCATGCCTTTACATAAATATATATGGGAAAATTTCAGAGCATTTCGTACCAGAATATTCAAAAGGACTATGAGCAGCTAAAAATAAAACAATACGGTTCAAGGACCAACTCAGTTAATGGACAAAAAATAGAAATTCATTGAACGAAGGAAATATTGAATACGTTATGTTAAAATTATGGTACCAACGTACCAACATTTTACGTAATCAGCATTATCTAAAAAATGGGTATTAGTCTTATTTTTCTCCTGCAATTTTGCACGCTCTGTCTTAGTAAAACCTTCAAACAAGCGAGTTCTGCAGGGAAGTGTCTGTTCTTCAATGAAGAAAATGTCTGTTTTGTCTCCAGTTACTTTTGGTCGTACCCGAAAAGGGAAAACGAAATTTATATTGTGAGAAAATATATGTAAAAACTTTTTAGCGCTGGTTTATTAAGATTCTTAATGCCTGACAATGTGAGCTTTGCCGAAATTACAAAAATTGTCTATATTTCTGTTGGTTATCTTGCATATTCTGACCACTTCGTTCATAATGCCTTATTTCCATGATGCTTAAGAATTGGAATGCCATTCCACGTTAATTTATTATACGTCAAATGAGGTTTTTCGTCTCATGCGTTTTACGCAATTGTTTTGTATATCAATGCGTAGTCGTGTAATGCGTTTTTTAGAAGTACGGCCAAAACACGAATTACGAATCCTGGCGACTTGAATCTTCATTTTCCCCTATCTCAAACTCGTGGACCCCATTTACGACCCCTTGCAGTATCTGAATAGGCTGAAAATCAATTGGAGGTTGCAAATGATCCAAGGTATCACCCTTCTAAGTTGGGTGCAAATCAGCCAAAATCTGTCCTATTTGACCCTAGTGGGCTCCTTCCCGGACCCCTAGGTTGGATCGATTGGACTGTAAATCAGTACGGTTGTTTGCAGTGACCCAAGGTATCACTCCACCGATTTGGCGCAAATCTAAAATTGGACCTAGGGTGGACCGAGTGGGGTGAAAATCAATAGGGTTTGTGCTGGTTGCCCATTGTATCACTGTGCCAATTTTGGTCCAAATCGGCCAAAGAATGTGGCCCCTAGAGCACAGACAGACAGACGGACATACAGACAGACAGACATACAGACAAACACGTCCAAATCATTGCTTGCTGAGAATGCTCATCTTCGTAATAGTGTAACGATGTGAATATCCAATCACCGAGGGCGCGAAAGTTTTATCAGTCGATTCGCTTGATTTACGCTGCGAAATGTACGACTGCTGCCTCGATCGGATCCGAGGGTGAAAGTGCCAACTCTTTTAAAACGTAGTCGAGTCACGTTTTTGATCCTGAACTTGTCCTGTCTCCCGAATACAGTGTTTAACAAGACTTCCGAAGGGTCTCCTACACGAAGGATTAGGAAATGAAACAAGGACAAACTTTCTCCTCTTTCGTGATCACGCGGTGGGCATAACTTTTTAAACTATAAACGACGTATCTTTGGCTCCTGTTTTGCTTTCAGTTAAGGGTGGGACTTCTGTCGTGGCTGATGAAATGTACAGAGCTGTTTAACGTATTTTATGAAAATGTAGCGCCAGTTGTGTATATTTTGTCTTTGTGTAGTTTACTTGCGTGGAACGGGACGTTCATGAAATACGTAACTTGGTTTTTGTGTGGTAGTCGTAAGTTGTAAGTCGGAGAGCGAGGAAGACAGAGGGCTAAACTGTCAAGCATTGTAAAAAGAAAATTAATTGTCCATTTAGAACGGGTCGATTAATTAAAACAGCAAATGCTGTAAAAGAAAGTAAAGAGTTAGTTCGAACCCACAGTTATTTAAAATTTCTAGTTAGCTGTCAAATTCGGGAAGTGATCTTTTGTCAGTTGTCATAATTTGGGAGACACGAGGGCAATTAGATTAAAGACTTGGGGTTCGATAGGAGTAGCTGGGAATTGAGGGAATACCGTTGTTAAGCAACCTTTAATTAATTAAACCAGGGATAATTAGTGCTCAGTACTTTAGGCAGGATCTGCCGGTCACCCAGTCAACGGTGACTTATCGTACACTATTTCGGCAAAGTTTGGAATTCGGCATCAGCACCAAACAACCACCACAACTTCTGCAATGACCACTCTGCACTTTGACTTGCTGTATGGTGGTTTCGCATAACCAGGAGTTTCATTACTAGCTTCACCTTCACTCCTTCCGTGAACAGTAGAAGAATCTGATCTCATAGACTGTCCTGTGCCTCGTCGTGCAGAGGTCGTTGCAGGTGAGTGAGCCATAGCAGTGCGTCCTTGTTCATGTGACTGGCCTGTATTGCCCTGTCATAGAAGTAATTTTCTTAGGAATACAAAATAAACCACTTTACTGCCAATTATCGGGCGTTGTAGGGTAATCAAAAGAATTGATAAAACTACCAATTTAATAGGCAAACCCATCCCTAATTTAACTAACAAACGCACAAGATCAAATTGTTTATTCCTTGGGTCTTATTTGTGAACTGATCCGTAAAACATGTACGTAGTGTATGTGGACACCAGCGTTGTACGTAGGAAACAGAATTGATATGAGAAAGCCGAATCGTTGGTCATTCAACTTGTTCACACACCAATGTCACCACCGGACTTGTATAATTTGCATAAGCTGTCCATGTCAAACTACTTCCATCCCTCTTTTGATTTTAAAATTGTTTTGACAGAATGTCATAAAAATTGTCTTATATACAAACAAGACAAAAGTAAACCAATGAAGTGACTGTTGATGTGAATTCCGCACCGTGAAGTTTCAACAGTCTTGCTTCGTCCCATTTTTATATGCTACGTGTTTTCTTCTAGAGTTGTTCATTTTCCCCATTTTTTTCTTAAAACCCAGTTTTGCTAGTTTTTCAATACACCGTAATAATATGGGTTTTTTGAGGGGAGGGGTTTAACTAAAATGGGTACCTCGGCCATCCCTGAGCAATATTATGAAACCTAATGTCGCATTATCATCAGAGTATCCTCAATCCATGACCCTCGTTTATGTTACAAAAGACCAACGTAACCATCATTCAGGTCATAGTTTTGTCACAGGTTATTGATGCAAATAGTCTAACAAATTCATAAGAATCCATGGAAGCTGTGAGGAAAGCATATTTCCAACCAAAATTCATAAGAATTTTAAATGTGCATTTAGCCATTATTATATCTTCTGTCATTCAATTGGTGTAAAAGGTTTTAAAGTGATAATAATATGTTATAAAATGATTGATCTTGGGACAACTTGGTATGGCTGAATTTTTTATGCTAAAATCTATGTGAACATTGATTTTGGTCAAGAAATTCCAACGTTTTCGTAATTGACCGCGTAACCTTTGACCCTTGATCCTGGGGCAACTCACCATTTTCATTGTTACAGCTGAATTTTTCATGTTGAAATTGACGTGTGAGGTTATTGTATATATGGGGCTATGTAGTACATTGTTTTTACAGTTACATTTGTTGGTTTAATTTAAAGGGTCAATGTAATATATGTAAATGAAATGTGAAATATGTAACGTAAAATGAAATTATGAGATTGATCTATTTTTTTAAACAAGAAAATTAAAAGTTAAAATATACACAGTGTTTACCAGCTTTGGTAAGCTTGTGCGTCCTTTCCAGGAGAGGCTATGAAATTTAAGCTTACCGATTAGAAAGGACAGGATGGAGAGGATTGTGTCCCTGAGTTTTTTCAGGACCGAGTGTTCTCAGGGAAGTGGATTAAGGTCCCATAAGAGCGGACCCATTCCCCGGAAAAAGACATTGCCATTTCGGCGCCAAGTCCACACGAAGAAAGTAGTCCAAGGACCAGACCCGGGAAGACGGAAATGGAATGAGTACACCGGTGTAAATTTTGGGTAATGCACATTAAAATAAGCAGCAGCGCAGTAACATTGATTCTCACAAACTTAAGTTGACTTCATCCTGTTGAGAGAGTCACTTGTTACTCGTACGATGCCTTCGATACCTTGGTGAGAAGCAAATTAAACTATCTGAGACCAATAGGCAACTGAACTTTGTCCAGCTTTGTAATGGCCCATGGTAATGTAAGTAGGAGGTGGCCGATTGGGAAAATTTGTGTTCTGATAGCTAATGGTCTGTTATACCCCTACATCCATTTTGGTCCAAATACGATAAAATTGAAAATTTAACCCCTGACCCTGACCCCGCGGGGTTGGACGATTCGGCTGAAAATCTGTATTCTGATTTCTAGTGAGCTTTGTAACAAATATACCAATTTTGGTCCAAATCCGCGAAATTTGAACATTGACCTTGATCTTGACCTTTTGTAATTCTTTGACCGTTTTACAAGATATGGTTGGAGCAAGTAGAGTTTACCTAAAAAGAAGTCCAGTTTAGGAATCTCCTTCACAGTTTGGAACCCCAGTATCCGCACCCACAGTGGTCATGTCCATCCCTGTTCGCCGCTTACCACCTGGTGTAGTGTCGAGGCCTGCTCGTTTGAACTTTCTTTTAAGGGGTGCCATCCTAAAGTAGAAGTTCATTGAATTAATAGAAGCTGTTATGCTTATAATGTGAAGCTGAAAGCAAAAGAAAAAGCTAAGGAAAACGTTTAGCTTTAAAGCTACTATAAAAAGCTTAGCTTAAAACCTAAGGAAAAACCTTTGCTAAAAAGCTTAGATTTTATTATGTATGCAGTTGCATAAAATTTTGCGAATATGATGGAAAATTGCTTACGTTGACATTTGAACCGGTAAAATATGCTGTAGTGTATATTTGACACCAGGTTGTAATTTTGCAATCAAATTTTGCCATTATAGATGCAACAACCACAACCTTCGATAGCGAGACTGCCAATCTCTATGGCAGAATCAAGTTTCAGTTCCTCACTACCACAACGGAGGGAAACACGTGCTGCTGGCAGATGTGAACCAAATAGGAGGTCCTTCCGAATTTCGTTAACCTGTGTTTTTTTCTCAGCGATGCATTTCAATGGGCAATGGATTATACTCTTCTACTGGAATGGCAAACCTGAAGTCAGCCGGAAGTATTTTAAGCAATTCGGTTAGGCGTTGCTAGAAGTTGCGGCGGGACATCAGAAACAGGCAACTTACGAGTCCTACATTCCTGATATGACTGATAATGTAAACTATATGAGTTGCTGCAAACTGCACTCGAACAATGTCTGCGAGTGTTGCCTAAAAATTGAGATATGAGAGACTGTCAAAAGCAGTTGCACCTGATCTGCTAAGTCAAAATGTGGTCAATTACGCGAACGTCAACCCTATAGTTGATACTGGGCGAAGTAATCCATACATGACGATGGAAGACAGGCGAGAGTTACAACTGCTGTCGAAACAATACCTTGACCCGATTAATAATATAAGCTTTTAAGCTTATAAAGACAAAGCTGAAAGCCAAAGAAAAAGATTAGCTAAAATGCTTAGTTAAAAAGCTAAGCTTAAAAGCTTAGCTAAAATGCTTAGTTTAAAAGCTTAGCTAAAAAGCTTAGTTAAAAAACTTACCTAAAAAGCTTAGTTAAAAGCTAAGCTAAAATGCTTAGTTAAAAAGCGTAGTTAAAACGCAAAGGAAAAAAGCTAATTAAAAAAGTTTAGCTGGAAAGCTAAGCAAGAAGCCTTAGCTAAAGCTAAAATGCTTAGTTAAAAAGCTTAGCTAAAAAGCAAAGGAAAAAAGCTAATTAAAAAAGTTTAGCTGGAAAGCTAAGCAAGAAGCCTTAGCTAATACGTAGGGAAAAAATTGTAGCTCAAAAGCAAAGCGTTGATGCAAAGCAAATGTTTGGGGCAAAGCGGGCACAATTTAAAATTTGCCTTATCTGACCCAAGTGTACTACAACCTAGGCCTCAAAGCGTATCCGATTGGACTGAAAATCAATACAAGTGGTACAAGTAACCCTCATAATCACCGTACCAAGTTTGATGCAAATTGGCCAAAATCTAAAATTTGACCCATCTGACGCTAGTGGAACCTTTCTCTGATCTCTAGGTTTGACCGATTATGTTGAAACTCCATACGGTTGCTTTTACTGACCTACGGTATCACAGCACAAAGTTTTTTGCAATTCGGCCACAATTTAAAACTCGAACCATCTGACCCTAGTGGACACCATATATGACCACTAGAGTTAACCAATTGAGCTGAAAATGAGTATGGTTGTTTCAATTGACAAAAGGTATGTATCACTCTACCGAGTTAGGTGCAAATCAGTCAAAATCTAAATGTTGCTCTATTTGACCCTATTGGACCCCATTTTTGACCCCTAGGGGCAACACAAACAGGCTGTAAATCGATTATGATGTTGCAAATGACCCTTGGTGTCACTTTACAGAGTTTGGTGCATAGCAGCCAAAATCTTAATTTTGTATTAGCTTCTCCATTTTCCCCACAACAAAACCAATTCATTCTGTCTCATAATCGCCGTCTGCACGGCCGAAAATTGTTGATGATGATGATGGTTTTCTGAAAGTGTACGTGTGGTGTGTTAAAAGAAAGTTAGCTGGTATTTTTCAAAATAAGCTTGTTTATTGAGCTTTCATGGTTTCTTAGTGATATGCTTCAGGACTGGTAAATGTCCCAAAAATAAAAATGAGTTCAGCTTGGCGTGGCTTGGCTTGGTTTCATCGGTTCGAGTCTCATTTCACATCTTGGTTTCATTTCAGTAGGAGCTATCTACCCTAGTCATTGCTTGCATAACTTTCCATACGAGTCTGAACTGAATTTTATGTGTGTGTGTATGTGTTTCGGATATTTGAATTGAAATTAGAAAAAAACGACATTCGAAGACAATTATTAATTGTTGCTTGTCTTGTTTTTAATTTGCAGGGTGGGATTCAAATTGTGTGTGAAGTGATTGTGAAATAAAAAATGTCGCTAAACCGAGACCGTCTGTTTCGTCTGCTACATGTGTGACCAGCATAACCCACATCGTAGTGGTACCTATGAAGAACACATATTACACAACCGAGATGTCACCGATCACAACCGATACCACGGTCACAAGACAGTAGTAGCGACGAGGAAAATAATCGCTATTATGGATTACGCACAGTTATCAAATCCAACTTCGAGTTACGAAATTCGGAAGTCCAATTTTTCCCTCGATTGGCCACTTTCAAACTGTGAAACTTTGAAAGCGGTCGTGCTGAGGACCTGCCGGCTAACTTTTTACCGGCTACCCAAAATAAACAAGCAGCCGAAACTATAAATGATTTGCAAAGCAAACCACTCATCAATCCTGATGTGCTCGCTGTGGCTATGTCAATGGCAGGTGTTCATAAACCAGCCAAAGATCCTGTTAGAAATCGGAGGATCCTTTTGCAGAGGTAATGTCCTTTGTTAAGACACCCGCGCAAGTTAATCAGGTCGGCATGGTGAACCCTGAGCTACCTGCTGATGTGATCGATGTACCAGCACAAGACGATGAAAGTAAAGGAAATAATCTTTTCAAAAACATGGGACGTGTTGGTCTTTGACGCCAAAAGCATTCTTTGCTCCATGTAAAAATGAGCGTAAACGCTTCAGGGCTGACGCAATGGTTGCCGTACACTAAAGCAGGCAACTTAGTTTTCCAGCTCTGAATGACGAGTCCATTTTTAACCTGCGGAGTGCGTCTATGACACCGGACGCTTGCGGGTTTCTTCTATAGTTAATTTGTTGCCAAAATAGTAGGAAAAAACACATTTGCAATGATGCTGCAACTATCTCTCTAGGTCATAGTATCCTTGCAGAGAGTTGCTAAAAAAGCAACTCTCTCCGTAACCCACTGCGAGTGATAACAAAGCGTGACCACTAGCAAAACCGGAGTAAAATAAACAAATCTTCTTACTCATAATGAGTCATGCTTTGACTCGCACGAATCGCATTCTACACCGATTATGATCGGCTGCCTTCTTTATTGTGAGAAGAAGATAAATATTGATAGAGCAAACATGTTTTAATTCACCATTTCCTCATTCTTTTAACGGCGGGGCAATGCAGTTGCAACTGTGGCAACTACACGACCTGTCAGGAATATGTCACGCATGGGTGCGAATTCGTTCAAACGTCACTTATAAACACAATTTATGTGTCGTCCTCCGATTCAATGCAGGACGTTTTTATGGAGCCAGAAGAAGCAAGGGCCTGCAAGTTTATGAGTTACACAATAACCGTCCTCAACCCCCTAAAAATACGTATTCATCGATCTTCCACAATAATTCCGTCTCACCACTGCACGAAACCTCTGCCCTCCACAACTACGAAAACTCAACCCTCCACAACTACGAAACCTCTACCCTCGATAACTACGAAAACTCTATATTCCGCAACTACACAACCTCTAACCTCCACAACTACGAAACCTCTACCCCCCACAACTACGAAACCTCTAGCCCTACAACTACTCCTCCTAAATCCTCCACAAGTTCCCCTTGTCAATTCTCAGCCCTAGGTGACGCGACGGGAATTTCAGCCAGTCCTCTGCAACCAGTTGACTTTTCTCGCAAGGCTCCGTTCGAGAAATCATCCGTGACCGACAAAAGTCCTGACCAACCGCTACTGATGTTTGCACAGGTTTATTCTAACGGCTCTCTTCTTTTCTATATCCTCAGAAATTTGACGGAATGCGAAAAGGTTGTCTAACGATGTATTAATTTAAAAAAGATCATTCTGGTTCAATTTTATTTACCTATTTTATTTTTCAGGGGAATTTTATCGTAGTCTCCTACGTTGGCTCTTTTTGCAGGGTACTGCAGTTAGTAAACGAATGGGATATGACAGTTTTCATCGGCATGACCTGCCATGGATGCTCTCAAATGGAGAGAGTATGCTTCCGTCAAGCCCAAGCGTTCCCTGAAGGCTCATGTTCCCTCTGAGCTGCTTGGGTATGACGAACAACATAACCGTGTCAAGTACCGGATTTCAAAAACGCCTGCCGTAATTTCACGTGTCACGCCTCTCGTTATTTTTTGCAAATCCAAGCAAGGGTAATCGTTGTGGGGACATGGGATGCCACTCATGGCTTTGGCAACCCCGCCATATATTACACTCAAGTTTGCGAATATGCAAAATGTTTCTTTTTACATATAATCATGTTATGCATAAGAATTTTTGTTTCTTTCGGCTAACCTCCCATCAAACTAGTTAGAAAACATTAGTATAGATTTCGTTCTTACATTTCCAATTATAAACATTTTGTCTTCTGCCAGTTGTCTAGTTGATGGAGGAAAATGAGCTTACTCGTGTTTTCTCCCATGTTACATGTTGATAATGAACTCATCATCGAAGTTTACACTCAAAAGTAACCAATTTTAATGTTAAACTTGTCTTGGAAGACTTCCATTAAGATTTACAAGCAAGATATCACCCCTTATATGAGGTTTCCTTTTGTGTTTTCTCAAGTGGCTTTGGAATCGTCTGTCTGTCTCAGAATCGAGAAGAAGTAAACAAAGTTGAATGCAGTGATGAATAACCAGAATCTAAAAATATATGAGTTTTAGGCTCATATATTGTTGACATATATGCAGAGCGGAACATCCTAACATAGAGGGCAGTCTCTGACGACATGACACGGTACATGAGGAGATGAGCAGAGAATATATAATCTTTGTGTGGAAACGCTGAATCCCACTGTTTATATAAATACGCGAAACTCTTATCTGACTAATGAAAAGAATGAGCTTCCTAGCACCAACGACTTAAGCTCCCGACAGCAATCTTTGTGTGATATTATTCCCAAATTAAGAAAAATATTTTTTTAAAGAAACGAGATTTATTAGATTTTAGAAAAATTTTAGAAAAAGTAATTACGTATGTCGGTTTACTTGCACATCTTATGACCTGTTATAGTTTGTGTAAGTGCATTCTAATTAAATTCGTATGTCTAAGAAAGTATTCAAAGCGAAAAATTAAGGTGTTAAAAAGATCTAGGTCAATGCTTTTCATGAGTTGAAAGCAATAGGTACGGAGTCAGTTGCATAAAACTCTCACTCGAGCAACTCAGTTGCATAAAAACTCAGATTTCATAACATACTATTGACAAAATAGTTAAAGTTAGCTGTCACAGACGGGACGATTCTTGAGAAAAATTGTACTCAGTATTGCCAGTAGTGTATTGTCAGTACTTGTTAACAATTCCTTTTTGTAGTCCGCGTTCGCGAAAATTTCTAGAGCAGATATAAAATCCGAGCTGTAGTCTTCCCGTATCGGGGACGGAGGATCTCCTAGACTGGACAACTGCCCAAAATCTCCCGAGCACACTATCAAAAGGGGAAGGTTATGAATTGAAATTTCCTCGAGTGGGTTGCTGGACTTGATCTACCAGATCCGTTTTAAAAAGTTTATAAATAAATTGGATCGGAAAAGAGAAACTTCGTCGATGCAAACTTTTTTTTACCGCCTTTATCCTCTCCCTAACTCTGAGAGGGACCGGTGCGTTCACTAGCTCACTGTACCTTTTACGAATATGGTGCCAACCTAGCCAAGAATGCGCTGTAAATCTTCCAATTGCAAAAGTGTTGCAAGCAGCAGCACTGATGATGTCAAAGAGAATCTGCTGTATGTTTAAATAATGACTTATGTGATAGTACAAATTGTTTTTGCCCACTCCAGCTCCACCAGACACAACCACGAGAGAACTTTTTCCTTTTCTTAACTCCGCGACGGCGTCTTTCGTAATTAGCATTGCCTCAGCCTGGCATTGAGTTTTTGGTTTTAGAAGGAGCCAATACGGAAAAGGTTTCGGACGAAAACACGGCTTCATAACTTTTAGGAAGCTGGTAGAAAATATAGTTCAGGGTCTAGTGGCAAAGTGAGAAATACTAGACCGCCGTCCTCACCCACTGAATTCAACATGACCGAGAATAAGCGAAACGGTTGGAAGCTTTGTAAGCCCGTCAGTTTTCATAGAACAATGCCGTACACCCATCCTATGGATCGTCAGGAGCTATCCGGATCATGAAAACCATCGCATGCACGCAAGATTCTTGATGGAAATGCCGGATAGGTACAAAATGTACAATTTAAATGGAGATTGCACTTGGGCTTCCTTGGATATTGATAGCATTATGGAGATATTAACAGTCTTAGAAAGAATTCGCAAAAATAAAAAATATTCAGACCCAGCAGTAGTGATGAAGACCGACCAACAGCGAGTGAGTGAGTGGGTGAGCAAAACAAACAACGACATCATCATGGACTTGGTTTCTGACAAGACGTTCTTCTCTAGTGGTCAAACTTGTTGCAACACTACCACCATCGACATGACAAGTACCTTGGAAAGGATTCTTGGAAAAATGTTCCAGCGCCCAAATGATGTGTGTAGCAGTACATTTTTTCTTTTTGTCTCACAGTTATTTAACCTATTCTTGTATTCTTACGTTACCGTTGCAAGTGAGGTAGATTTCATGGGCAAAGTGGAGGACATTTTTGGATACCGTTTTTTGCAGCAACTTCATGCAACAATACCACTGTAATATAGTTACAACTTTAACCCCGACATCTCTGTCGCGTTTGTGGAACGGATAACACAACTTGTTCGTTCGTATCGGGGACTAAATTAGATGTTTTACAGTCTCTAACAAGTTTTTATGTGTGTATATCTTTTGCTCTGACTAAATGCTATGAAAGACGAATGCTGGAACACAAAAAGGACTTGTAGTCAGTAGTAGAATGCACCGTAAACGACACCTAAAATTCCATGTTTCATAATAGTCTATTCTATATTTTTCGGATTTTCTGTAAAATTGTTAAAAAATTGGCACAATGAACTCTTTTATTATGAAGCTGAGCTTTCTCAGCAAGTAATGATTTGGAGATGTTTGTCCGTCTGTCTGTCTGTGTGTGCTCTACAGGCTACATACTTTAACCGATTTGGACCAAACTTGGCACAGTGACACTATGGGCCACTGGCACAAATCCTGTTGATTTTCAGCAGAATTGCTAAACCCGGTCGGCCTGGGTCAGTGGTCCACTAGGGTCAGAGGGGCAAAATATTTGATTTGCCCCAAACTTGGTACAGTGATGCGTTAGGTAACTTGTAACAACCCTACCGATTTTAAGTTCAACGGGTCAACCCTAGGGGTTCGGGGAAGGATGCTCTAGTGTCAGATAGAGCAAATTTTAGATATTAGCCGATTTGCACCCAACTTGTTACAGGGATACCATTGGCCATTTGGAGCATCCCTACTGGTTTTTAGTCAAATCGATCAGCCCTAGGGGTCAGGGAAGAGGTCCACTAGGGTCAGATCGGGCAAATTTGAGATTTTTGTTGATTTGCACCCAACCAGGTTCAATGACACCTTGGGTCACTCGAACCAACCCAAGTGATTTTCAGCCCAATCAATCAACCCTATGGTTTAGAGATGGGGTCCTCAAAGGGTCGGATGGGTAGAGTTTTAAATTGTGATCGATTTGCCACAAGCTATGTACTGTGATACTAGGGGTCACTTGTAACACTACGATTGGTTTTAAGCACATTATATACGCTTTGATGTCCGGGATGTGGTCCACAGGGGTCAGATTGGGGAAAACAAAATTGTGGACGATTTGCCACTAACCTTGGCAAATTGAACTAAAGATTTTTTGCTTAGCTTCATAGCTAAGCTGTTTTCCCTAGCTTTTTAGCTAAGCTTTTTTGGTTTGCTTTCTAGCTAAGCTGTTTTCCTTAGCATTTTAGCTAAGCTTTTTTGGTTAGCTGTCTAGCTTTACGCTGTTTGCCTTAGCTGATTAGCTAAGCTTTTCATCTTAGCTCTTCAGCTAAGCCTTTTATCTTAGCTTTTCAGCTTAGCTTTTCAGCTAAGCTTTTTATCTAAGCTTTTTCTTTTGCTCTCAGCTTCGTCATTATAAGCTTAACATTTTTTATTGTAAAAAGTGAACATAGCGATTTGTCACATTCAATTATAACACCCTGGTTTTACGTAAAATTGTAAAATAGGGAAATGTGAGTTGACTACACCAATAAAATTTTATCCGGCCAGTAATTTTCATTCGTTAATCTTTCATTTTTTTCTTTTTTCACGTTAAGCATGAGTAGCGGTGGATTTCACTCTGTCGACAAAATTGACACGGCCAGTTGTTTTACAATATATATGGCCGGATACCCTAGGTAAGTTCACAGTATATTTCTATCCTTTCAATAAATCAATTTTAACGACATGTTACGACTAATAATATCCAATCATTTTTGCCTAGTTCCGAGCAACCTTGGGAGTTTGAAGTATCTCTTAAGGGATGTCACCAGGTCTTCGCCCGTTGGCATCGAAAGCAACAAGAAACCGACTTTAGTTACGACACGGACACTGACGGCGGAACCATAGACTCTGAAGAGTCCAGGTCCTACTATGAAAGCGAATCTGACGAGTCGTTCATGGGCCTAGATAACGAGTTTTAAGAAGAAGACCGTGACTTTTCAGGGGACGAGCAGGAAGAAGTACTTTTTTCTGACAAGTAGGGCCCCAAAGTTGATCTAGACGTGCCCGCTGAAGAGTTGGACGAGCTTCTTCAAGCACTTAATTAGTCCCTTTTAAGGTAGCACCCCGGTGACGGGAGTAATATGGTTTACTAATGTACGTTGCCTTGCCCAGGGTTCCAAATATTTTCATTTTCCTTTTACTCTCATTTAATCCAAGCAACTTTGTTTTTTCTGTTACCAGATGGCTTAAATACCAATTCATCACGACCATACATACGCATTGCCCGACTCTTATCCATTCGACCGTACACGGACTCTACCCGGAATGGGAAATTGATAGAATCGTCGGCGAACGAGTCTACAATGTGCAGTTTCAGTACCTTGTCCACTTACTTATATAGTATATGTCCACTTATTCAGTATCCATATTTACTTGGATGGTTTGCTGGAAATGGGTCCCCAAATTCATGTCTGCTTGTTTTTTTTTCAGTTCCTGTCAGGAATGGATTCCAGCAGCTCTTTTAAATCAACACCTTGACAAAGAAGTGCTCCTGCAATGGGTACTACAAAAGGAGCAAAAGAATTTTGTGTGTATTTCTATATATCTTGTTCATAAAATTTTTGGGAATTTATTTAGAGTGAACTGGGAATAAAATAGTTTATTTTTTTATGACTTATACGAATGATCTCTGTACGCTTGTTTGCGACAGTCGAATTGCAATATTTTGAACATTTTAATCATCCCTCCCACTGAAGCATCATTTTCTTTATTGAAATGTCGGGCCAATCGAATGTCCCTAACGAATGTGACTGTGGATTCAGAAACTGAACCGGACAATTCCGATGAGTGGCAATCGGAATGGGCCGAATTGAGCAATGCGAGTCAGACACACATTAGGATGCGACAGGCTGGAAGCCACGAGTCCGCTAGTAGTAGTCCGTACCATTACCACTTGAAAACTATGTATTTCATTTTAAATTTACATAAATAAACTATTTAGAGAGAAATTACCACGCATCAGTGCAAATAGAAGCCATTAGAGCTATAAAGCTTAGCAAGAAACCAAGGAAAAAGCTAAGGAAAAGAGACTTCTTTGAATAGCCCTAATGATAAGTCACTCTCCACTTTTCAATGCACGAACTGGTTCTTACTTTTGTCCTCGGAAATAAACCTCGGAGTCACAGCCATTTGTGTTTCCACAATGAACGAGTGAAATTTTGATGCCTGGAATTATGCAACAGGTGTTACTTCAAGAAAATTTGTAGTGATAATTACATATGTTATATATTTTATGGTTAGTCTTTGGACACGAAAGTTCAAGCAAGTTCAAGCAATCTATATGTGAAAAAACATCAATCAAACATGCGGAAAATCAAGATGATGTTTGTCGAACTGTTGGTAAAGTTCCAACGTTAGAACCAGATTACGCAACCACTTGGCGAAAGCTCTTTGATTTCATAGAGTCCACAATAACAGCTTCCGAAATCCCCCAACCCGAGTTATCTTATCAACCAGTAGCACATGCTCACAACTCTGTCAATTTGGAGGACGAGTTTGACATAATTAGCACGCCCTCTAGGTTAAAATATTTTT
>VICI01002575.1:0-16072 GCA_019593645.1 Akabosia matsudoensis
CCTTGCTCTTGAACAAAAGAACCTAAATGACAACTTCTTATACAATTAACTACAATGTCTAAAATCGACTTGTAGCATTTTTCACCTAGTTTTAGTATATCTGAAATATCTAAATGTACATTTTCGTAACCTACCTTAAAATTAACTACTAAAAATAAAAAAAGGAAATCGTTTAGACAAACGCAATTGGACAGCTCTGGGGTTTCGGGCTGATACTTTCCCACGGGTTTCACACAATAACGAAGTTTATTTTCAAGGTAACGATGTGGTACGAAAATATGTACGTTTGTTCTCAGATATTTGTAGTCCAAAATGTATGTACCATCTGCTGGCCAACTTCTCGGGGACAATTCAGGAAGTCTAGTAAAAGGGGCTGGGGCTTCTCCACAAGTCCAGCACGAGCTAATTTTCCTCGTTAGTTGGTAATAAAAGTCGGACAGCCTGGAGAAGTAGTCCGATTTTGAGTAGTCCGGATCGAAACAAAGGATCGTTTTGTGAAAGTACCTGATAAAATTTTTAAACAAAAGCAATCGAAAATGCGGATTATGCCGACACAACCTGTGTAGGTCATAAAACGCCTGGTACTGTTGAATGCCTGGTTTCCAGTAAAGTTCCGCACTTAGACACACTTGTCGTGTACAATGCTTTCCGTGAGTTTGACCAACCTCTACTGCGTACTCAAGCCATGTGTTCGCACAAGAACGGCAGCGCACGGCGGTTGTATTTATTAATCTAATGATCGACACCACAGAGGGGTTATGCTGTAAATCTTTGCAATTGTTGGCTAAAACACATACTAAGCAGTCCAAGCCGAGGTCGTCACGTTGACTCATTTCGACATACGCATCGGTTTGCGCTAGTTTCCTCGCGAAAGGCGATTATCCTCCTGAGTTGCGTTTCGTTTAACCGTATATTATTCTTTGCTGCTTTGTAAAAACTTAAAATGTAGCTAGGCAAGCAATGATGGCATTCGTCTTCAAAAACGTCACGGTACTGTTGTAACAACCTGTAAAATAGTGGTATATAACTGTCTGGTGTATCACTCTCACCGCATGCAATTGCCTGTGCTTCTTCAAGAGCTTGTCTTTCCACAAACATCTCATCCAGCATATTATTATTTTTAGGCATTAGCTGTGTACAGTTTCCAAAGCATTTACTCTTTATCTGACCCATCTTCTGTAGCGGTTACTGGGATGCACAATGGAGCTTGTTCGTTTTGGAAGGACAGAATCCAGCGCTGAATGTTATTCTTGGACTGTATGGCTTTAACAAATATTTCCTTGGCAAATTCAAAGTACAAGGGGTGGTGTACGAATTCCGGGGTAACAGACGGGCGGAGAACGGTTTTCTCGTAGTCAACAAAGGATTCAACAGCTTTCGTTATGATGCAGTGCAGATTTGGGAGTTCGAGTGGACTCTCAGGCTGAGGAGCAGTTTTTTTCGGCTGTCGTTTTTGCTTTAACGTGCGTTTTTTATGTAGTTGTCGCAAAGCGTTAATGTCCTTACCACCCATGGTTTTAAAATGTGAAAAAATAAAACAGAAAAGTTATCAAGATTTCACATTTCGTGTAAGAGGCACTAGATTTTTCATCCGGACATTCCTTTTCTTCCTCCTTTTTCTCTTTCTTCTCCACGCGTAAATCAGTGGGGCACAATTTACAATCTTGTGGCAGGCAAATTTCAAAAAATCTTTCGTTTACGGTAACGTTCCTTTGCGTAATTAAATAGTCCATTTCTCCATAAGTTATTCCTATGCATTCATTGCTAGCACAGGCGGAATTGAAGACGGTTGCATCAACATCAATCTGTTCTGTGTGGTTTATGCACAAAAATTCGTCACGGCTTGGCTTTGTTTGGTGAGTTCTTACAAATATTCCATAGCTGTCGACACATTTGAAACATTCAAAAATAATTGCTGACCCATATAAACCCATATCTGTGTGGTTTATGCACAAAAATTCGTCACGGCTGGGCTTTGTTTGGTGAGTTCTTACAAATATTCCATAGCTGTCGAATCATTTGAAACATTCAAAAGTAATTGCTGACTCATATAAACCCATGCACGTCCCACAAAAAGCAACAAAAGTACGTATTTCATATTCATGATTGTCTAAGAAATTTATCTTCAACTTTGGATATGATTACACGTAACTGCCTATTGGGATTTTCATTAGCATCACCTTCATTTGGTAATACGTTGAATGAACTCCTAAGACCGTGAATGCATGTAAAGGATTTATTCAACAGCGTCACAGGTGTATGCCTTATTCTACCACTGTTCAAACTAGACAGGCGTAGCCTGACAGTCAACTGCAGTAACGAAATATCTAGCAGTTGCTTGACTTGGGTTTTTTTCGAGTGGGAATACTTGCTGAAGCTGCTCAGCAAAAAATTTACGAACAAAATAGCTAAAAATTCATAGTAATATACCAGTTCTACTGAATCTACTGGCTTTAATTTTTTTGATCAGGATTGTGTGCTACTAGTGTTGATTGGAGGGAGATTGCGTCCTCGCACAGTTCTTTGAGCTGTTGCACACACACGGATTTTTTATAACAAAGTCACTTTTTTTTGGCTTAAATGGCCAACACTGCCATGTATTAAAACTGCCTAAAACATAGCTCGTCACAGTCGATATTAATTTTTCTTTGCCTGGGATTGTAGCCTTCGGTATTAGCCAAATTAGACTTTTTCAATATTACTGATGATAGTGTACAAGTGTTCATTGGGTTGTTGATCTCTTATTGACGTGGGAAAATGAAACTAATTGCATTGATGTTCTGAAAACAAGGGTGTGTCATCATCTTCACTTAGCAAATACAGATTAAACGAAGCGTTCAAGAGTGATACGGGTAGATTATTTATAGCCCATATCAGACTTTCTTGAACTTTCACTCTTGACAAAGCCTGTACAGTGAAAATGTCGAGAATAGTGTTAACAGATATATCGTTTTCTTGTACAAATTTTTCTTGTAGTTTAGAAACAAAAAAAGATACACTGCACGGCAAGTAGTTCAAACATGTGAATAAGTCTCCTTGCATACGTAGGTACAATGAATGTTGAGGGATTGATGTCCTTCACGTCTTGTATGAAAGATGAATACTCTTCAGAAAGTTCATTTAACCTTGATACACATTCTTCTGGCGGTGGGTCACGGATGCATAGCGAATGTAGGGAATGGGTCCAGTCAGCGTAGACAACAAGCGAGGTTAAGTCATTGTAAATGCGCCTATAGCTTGTCTTAGTTATGATGGTAAAAAACTCCTCCAATAAAGCGCGGGACAAGTGCGCAATGAATTCTACTTTGCTACTACACATACTGAAAAAGTTTTGTAAAACTTTGAAACGGTTTTGTCATTTCTTTTTAAATCTTTGCCAAAGAGGCGACTTGTAAATATTTCCTTTAACGTTCTCTTATTGTTAGCAATTTGATACAACGCCCAGTTTAATAGAAACCAAATACTTTACTGGAATTGTGCTGAAGTGGGGTTTTTAGAGCTTCCTAAATGGTGAAAGGAAAATTATTTATTCCCAGAGCTGAGACAGGCAATGCAAATGAATCTATGTAAATAACGATGTACCGATTAAACGACCATCTACAAAAAAAGGAAATATAATGACCGCTTAACCGAGGGCCCAAAAACAAAACGACAAAACATGGTTTTACGCATGGTATAAATTTATAAGTTTCGTTTGGTGAAAAATAGCACGTCAATAGACGACCCAGCTGTTTTTCTCAATATATTAAGTAATGTCTGCCTATCCATTTTGCGGCTTAGTGCTCATTTTAATAAACTTCTCCTGATTTTGCTATATAAAGGAAACGGTCATAGAGGAAAAAACAAATTGCTGTTAAATTTTTATCAAGTTTTTCTTTGAATTCGAGTTTTAACTTGATTGGCGTATTTAACCTAGGGCTAGCTCTATTTTCTTTTCCTACACTACTAACGTTCAGTGTATTTGTTGTAACTGTTTCGTTATGAATTAGACTGAAAATCTCTTGCTGTTTCGATAATTTTATACTATGCGTTATTTCAGATCTATATCTTTCCAGGGCTTATTCACTGGCCTAGTCAAAGATAACCCTACTTTTCCTATTATCCACAAACCGCAAGCGAATAGCTATGAAGAAATTTAATAGTGACAGTCTCACAGTGATTACCTTTTAATTACAAATCGATTAACTTTATTTCAAAAACTTGACTGACATTTTCTTTTCGACTCGGAACAAATCTCAGGGCCAACTTGCTTCGAACAAGTCCGAGAGCTAACTAACTTGCGTTTTTACTAGCACACAATGCGTTTTTCTTACGACTAAACATACGTAAATTTCCGAGTTTTTAGGAAACGTTAAGAACGTTTTTAACTTAACATTTTTGACCCAAGCTAGATTCCCCTTCACACAAACAAATTTCATACAAAGCGTTCAAACTCTACATACTACGCCATTCACCACAAACAATCAGTTTCGACAAGAGCAACGGAAAAGAAGCTGGGCAACTGATAATTTAATGATTCTGAAACTATAATGTTGGAGCCCTGTGGTAAATTAATGGTGTGTAGGTCTGTTTCTTTATAAGAGTAGTCGTATGTTCACTTCTTTTTTATTGCAGAGTCTACCAAGTTTGCCACCTTTGAATGAATGACATCACGCTTGTAATAAAAGCTTCCTCTAAGACCGCATGGTCAGAAAACGAGGTATTTCCACCTTTGGGGTCATCCCCGAATATGTAAAATAAGTTATTCGTTTGGGGAAACAATCGGATTCTCAGTTGTGACCCAGGACGTAAAGCAATCCCTTCCCGAAATATTAAGAGTAGAAACAAATTCATTATGTGTTTTCTTGGGGAGCGCACGGTTATTTGTTACCAAGTTATTCATGTCAGAATAAAATGTTGAAGTGGTATTTCGCAAAAAACCCTCATTCTTGACTACTGTATCTAAATCGTTTTTCGAGCTAAAAAGCAGTCGCTGTAAGTAGGTATTGTGCGCGTATTCGGTATTTGAGTTTGAGACAAGAACGTTGTTTAAAAATATTTCCATATTCCTATAGTAGGCATGACTCAAGAGTACATCGAAACCACATTTGCTTGTCGCACCGACCAAATTTCCGGAAGCGTCCAAGGTTTTTTAATTTTGTGTAAAGTCGAACCGAATCCAAATATGTGTAGTGCGAAGATGATGCGCGCAAATTAAATTCAATCGGTGAATGGTCCAGTTGGTAAGTTGGGTAAATCGTTTCCGCAAATCTTGAAATTTCTGTAACGCCTGTCAAGGGAGGAATCTGAGAGCCAAAGGTCCGCTTCAGCCAAAGGCTTGGTCGTTTCACAACGCGTTTGGTCGTATGACGTTTCTTCTTGGTTGTAAACTTCGGAATGACGCGTTTCACACGTCCTCCGCCTATTATATGCTCTTTGGAAATCTTCTTTGCCTTGCTCTTTCTCAGGGGCACAAGGTCAGAAGAGACTAATTGGTCATTAGATAGTCTTTGGTAATTTTAAAGCACAGCTCCTGTCTTCAGCGCAGACAACATCCGCCATTCATTAATATTTTGGTTTAAAACTAGCGATACACGCGAGGGCACTTGAGAGCGTGGCAAACGTGTGTTGTTGCTTGTGCGAAAGTCAATTGATATTTGATTCGTTTGGGCGACTGTCAAGCGTTTATATGTAAGCTGTGGGGGTTTTACAACCCGAATTCCAGCTCCAGTCCGATCGACCGCTAGAAGGTATGGCATTTTCCGCCCAGCAAAGTAGGAACTTTCAACCAATTCACAGACGACAAAAAATAAATCTGGTTCATCTTGGAGGACCCAACCCTTGCTTGTAGAGTCAATGGAATAGAAGGTGCATCCGTAGGCAGCTGCACTGTTCCTTGGCTACGAAATATGTATTTTGGTTCCAATCCAAGAAAGTTTTTGATAAAGCGAGACGGCAATACAAATACTTTATTCTATGGAATGAGTGGCCGCGTTGTAATGTAACGTAACGTCGAAATTGTTCTCAGAGCAGAGCGAGTAGAGCTATTTTGGAAAGTATTTCCCTAACTTGACGGAGCAGTATCCGTCTGACTAAGTCCTAATATGGCTGAACTAGAATTCCCTTCTATTACAGCCCCTATCCTGCCTACAGCAGCTTCCTGAAAGGCAGCTAAATCTACATTTGCTGGAGAGCGTGAATTTCCAGCAAGTATTCTTGCTTCTATCCCAAAGCCAAGTACTTGGTCAAGTACTCCAGATACTCTAATGTCATGCAAATATTTTGGTGTTGCACGGGCTACCGTTCCAACAATTTCTTCGTACTCTAGCTCAACACTAAAAAACAAACTAATCCCAGCCTCCTCAAGGGCCTTATTTAATGCCGGAATAAATGTATCTAATGTTTAGAACCTTCCACTTTGTTTATAAGGACTGTATTCCATGAGTTGAAGCCTACGATCACTTTATTGTCATTGATCAAAGTATCAAAAAATTGCTTGAGAACGACAGGAGTTTTAGAGGGAACTTGATACTCGTCGTCAAACCTCAAACTCTTTAGAGCTACAGAATAATTGGTCTAAAAGTTCTGGAAAATAATTAGTAAAACTGGAGCTAGTATTGAAAGGGCATACATCCATATTTGAATTTGACAACAAGGTTAGTTCTCGCATGTTGTCACTGAAATCTTTAGGGTAAGCCATCGTTGCCGGCAGATGTCAACTCGCTTTCCACAAAAACACTGGGAATAGGGATACCAGATTCAGTTTCAATATAATAAGAAATTGCTGGCCTAGTCGACTTAATCTTACGAACTCTAAATACAGACAGACCATAGACTGCGAAACGCCTTTTGAAACGAGATCCTGACCAGGGACGAGACCTTATACTTTAACGAGGTAGCAGCTGCTTCAACACTTTTCTAAATTTATTACCAAACACAAGTCCCTCATTAGAGGCATTCACGTCAATGCTCCTCATGCCAGTATTTCGATTGTATCGAAGATTCATTAGGCGGACCAGTTTGTCGCTCACGTCCATCCAATTTTTGTTGCCACTAACGTCAATCTGCTTGTATACGAGCTGCTTAAATCGTCTTATTTTCCCTTCAGCCAACGCTGCCTTGCGATTCGTCCTTGCAATAATATGGTTGACATTGAATTTTTTATACAGTGACCTCGTTTCTGGACAACGCAAATTAGCTGCACTGTCAGTAGTCAAATTTCTCGGAGGCCCACCCAAATCCCTAAAGAATTTTTCTAAAGCCTCCGCAACTTCTTTACATCGCATAGTTTTTAGTTTGACTACGCTCGTCAAGTAAGAAAATGCATCGGTGCATAACAAAACATACTTGTATCGCTTGTTCCAATATGCAAACTCGTCTAAATATCCTATGTCAGTGAAATACCCTTCTCTTGTGCCATTTGTAACTGCTCTGGGAACTGCATAACGTATTCTAGCATATCTGTGTGTGGAGTATGTTCTTAACTTGTCCAATTGCTCACCAATTTGTTTTAAATCCAATGGCTTTTTAAGGGTATGCGTAAACGACCTGAGTGATCCTAGAGCTGTATCGTTATTTAAATTCTTGTACAACCTTTCAATATTTTTATCAGAATACCTGATCACTGGTTTATTCTTCTTCGTGCTCGTTGGCGCGTTTTGTTTTCTTGCCATGCTTTTCACGTTTTTTTCTAATTTTGCTATGAAATGACGAGTTCTTGCCGATACTAATTTACTAGGAAGCTTAACCCTTTCCAACAGCTTGAGAAACCTGTCGTAACCTAATGGTGGCCTACCCGAGGATTGTATTGAAAATAAAACGTATTCTCATAAATTATACGGTGTATCAAACTCCTTACATGAACTGACAGCTATTCCATACGAATTCCAGTTGATGTTATGCAAATTCAAATGTTAAAACCTTAGTTCAGCCTTTCTACGTTTTGCTAACAAATCGACACGGTCAAGAAAAGAAAATGTAATTTCTGGAGTCGACGAAAACTTTTTATACTCGTGCGCTGGCAATAAATACAATAATTTTACGTTGTCTTCAGTCGCCATGGTCACTTAATATATCGCAACAGGCGCTATGAGTTGTTACCAAGACTAAACGTATGATTTTTAAAAGCTTTTTTCACTTTGCAACAACGCCAACTTTAGCTTTTGCAAATTATTTGTCTTTGTGATTTTATACTATTCTTGTTTTTTTTCTGAAGAAAACGATACACAATTTACGATAGCTCTTGCCCTTTCCTCTAACAGATTATGAATGAGCTTTTTAAATTCTTGGCTATTGCTTTTAACCAACTGTAAAAGAAAATTCCTGTAATATTCTATCCATTGTGTTCATAATTTCCATATAACGCCGTCACCTTTATTGCATACCGCAGATAATCTGCATCTAAGTGCTGAATCTCTAGCTCGATTGTCACTG
Organism: Akabosia matsudoensis; assembly: GCA_019593645.1. Classification (NCBI taxonomy): domain Eukaryota; kingdom Metazoa; phylum Arthropoda; class Collembola; order Entomobryomorpha; family Paronellidae; genus Akabosia; species Akabosia matsudoensis. The sequence continues at coordinate 8,413 of VICI01002575.1, forward strand.
AAAAAAAACATTGCGTAACGTTCAGCGTCCATTACCCTTCTGTACCATTTAAATAAAATGTTGTCCTTGAAAGAGTCAACCTGGCCAAATAACTTTCATAACTCTATCGGGATTCTTTACAAGAATAAACTGCTGCACATTTCTAAGTATATTCCTCCAAAACTCACACTTTGGCTGAAATACTACCTGGTTTACTAACAATAAGGAGTTATTACGATGGTGGGCTTCGCGTGCACAAATCGTGTAAATATATTCTTTGTCAGCTTTGGATGAATCTAAATACAAGTCGTCAATAACAATCAAAATATGATTGTGATTGACTTGTTGTAATATATCTTTTAATTCTGAAATGCTATGAAAAAATAAATATGGAAGGGTCTCCCTCTTGTTCAATTTGTGCATATAAATCATGTTGACGCGGAGAGACAACAATCGCCACATCATCTTTCATTGAAAATACGTTATTTCTTTGTCTTATCATATCAACAAGAATGCTAGTTTTTCCAAGGTTACTTCCACCTAGAATTGCTGTGCATGTACCTGCAGGTATGGAAAAGTCATATGGGCCCTCCATTTTCCTTTTTTTCTGTTGAGGTGGTGCGTCTGAACCATATACTGATGCAAGTATACCAGATATGACAAGACGAAAATTACGGAGTTGTATACGTTGCGTAACAGTTGCCTGAACGAAGGTTTTGTAAATAATGAAGTAATTCTAAGCCGAACTATCGTTTATATAGGATTCGTCATACCCTTCTTGAATAACTTCATAAGAAACTGGGCAAAAATTTTCCCATTACAGTAATGAAAGTGTGTGCTTATTCACTTTTTTCTCATATGGTCCACATTTTCTTTTCGAGCTTATGAAATCATACTTTTGTCTGTTGCTCTCTTCCATAAGGACATTATAATAATGCCTATGCGTCTGCTGCTTCGATGGCGTGCCTTTCGTAATGTCTACGATACATTCTTTACAAAACTTTGTTTTGTGCACAGCGCAAATGGAATCGTTCAAGGAAATGAAACTGTAAACGAGCGGTCGTATAGAAATAAAGCTGCGTACCAAAATATTTTCAACCTTGAGCAGTAAAGACAAGTTTTTATTTTTCTCACTGTACAACTTGGTAAGTTCAGCAGGAACTTGGCTGAATTTACAATACTGTTCTATTCTTTCAAATTCTTTAAACAGTTTCTAGCAATGAATGCAGTGTTTATCGCTCAGTTGACCATTTCAGGATTCGTACCACTTGTGAATGCCTAATTGTTCACTGTAAAATTATGTGCCCTACTACGTTTGAAACCGTAACTTGTAACTGCATTTGTCTGATGGTGTTGTCTGTCATTAGAACATGTATGTAACGCTTGATGTTTAATCTAGGTTACGTAAAACCCGTTTTGAAATTCAGATACCTTCATTTGATAGGTAATATTTTAGGTAATATTTCGAACCTTTTATAGGCTTTAAAGGCTTATAAATGCCTTCATATTTTGGCACTTGATAGGTAATATTCTGCCGGGCTCTATGATTACTTTTCCCCTGTCGGTACATATAACTGTGCCTGTATTATTCGTTTGCCTTCCAAAATAACCTATGCTCATAATACCAAATAATTTTGATGTTTGCAAACAACTTGCTACACGCATTCTTTCTACAGTAAAGTAAATTAAAATCCGCTGTCAACACCTCCACGTTATTTTTCTGATCTACAACTACCTTCATTACTTCATGGCTTGTGTTTCCATTAGCAACTTTACCTTTTTTTACGGGACAAATGGGTAAGAATTTGGTTTTTTGCTTGATAGAGTCTGGGTAAATAAGATCTACGCATAGCAAGTACGTTTGCAAAGTCATCATGGGTATATATATCAAATGAGCTAATTTCCTCAGCAGAGAGATTGCGATGATATTTTTTGGTTGGGGATATGAACCTAGACACGCCAAAAACCAGTGGTTTATGTCTAAAAGAGCTACATGTGTTTCATCATCATCACTTAAGTTGTCATTGAATAACTTTGACTGTGATTCAAACATCTTAATAGAGCTTAGTGCTATTCCGCCAAGCAAATTTTTTAAACATCGCGTATTATTTTTTCATGCTTTAAGTGAGCATATTTTGCTTCTGATATAAAGTGAGCGAGAAAAAATGCATACTGGACACAGATCGTATCGTGAAGCGGAGATGCCCGAAAGTTCTTCATGCACCACTCGTTATAAGCATGTTTGTACAATTCAGGTTGGTGTAAGTACGCTTGACACGATCATCTACAAGAATTTTTTCTTTCAAGTCATGATAGTCATGCATATAAGTAAAATATTGCAGCTTACATGATGAGAGCTGTTAAAAACTAGTGAGCTCTTTGCTCCGGAATGGCAAAGGATTGGCATAACAAGAAATTGCACACGTTATATCTGAATGAATTCCCTGCGGGCAGCTTCATTGTGGTTTGCAGCAGTAAAATATTCATTGCATCGAGTGCAAAATCTATACTTTTTTATCTTTCTGGCTTGAAAAAATGTTGCTGTATCAAGAATAATAACAAAGTGTCTGTCTGGCACATGGAAAAATCGTTTTTTTTGGAACATGACATTTTTTTCAGCAAAAGCAATGCAACACTAGTCGGGTAAGCTTTCAAAGGAAATCTTATGCACTTTATTCCCTTTTAAATCTTTGAGTAGCCATAAATTGAGACTGACACTCGATTCTCTTGTTCAAAAATACTTCATATCTGTTGCTGCTTGAAAATCAAAATATTTTAAATTAGCTCTTTGCTAAATCTTGTGTTGATTTTGGGTCTTGCAATATTTTACTTATTTGATTTTTCTCCTTACAATTTCCAGAGAGAAAAGTTTTGCCAGTGTCCAATTGGATTGAATTGCCAAATAAACTAACTAAAACTGATACTTGAAAACAATTTTTATCTACGTTTGGGTTAAAACTTCCCTGTTTTCGTGCAAATTTGCCCAGACTATAAGTTGGAATCCTCCCGTTTATGAACCCGGGCTGATGCGCAAATATACTAACATGCAATTCTTCTACTTTACCAATAGACAGATCAGAGATTGAATGAGCCATGAAATCTATTTGGCTCTCTATTTGAGATTATTTATGATTTCTGCAAAATATCTTTTTTCCGATTCTGTCTGATCCTCAACGCTTTCCATCAGTAAAATAACTGATAACTTAAATTTAATTGATGCATGCCTATTGATTTACACTAAGAGCTCCTTTAAGGGACCTTGCACGGAGCTAACAGCATCAAGAATGGAGGTAAACCTATTCGAAACACGATAAAAGTACTCCGAAACTAAATCTATTTTAAAAACCTTACCTTGCTGGAAAAGAGTTGGTGGAGTCAAAGTCTCGTCTTCTTCAACCAAGTTGGTTGAGTTTCTGTTTGGTATCTGATCACAGTCGTGACTTATGTTATCTAGATGTAACCTTTTACATAAGACAAAAATGTTTCTCCTCTTTGTGGGTAATCAAATCCGCGATTTTTGGGAACACAAGCCCAGAAACTGGGCAAATAACCCGTTTCTTCAAAATTTTTGTTCCTCTTGTTTTTTCCATGGTTTCAACGCCAGCAGAATTGTGCGTCGTCATCTCCAGACCCTCTGGGTCATACAATGACTCATACATACTTACTTCTCGAAGCTCCCCGTCAGGTAGCTGGAGGTCTGCCACAGTTCAAAGCGGTAAGTACAAAACCAAACCACTTACACAATCCGCTCCTTGAACTCCCCGTGTCCGTCCATGATCCCGTAAGTCTACGTTTTGTGGCCGGAGGAACTGCTCAAACACAGTGTCGATTTAATTAATACTAGAGTAATTATTGTGATTTACAACTTCCCTGTCCGCCCATCCTGCGCGTGTAAGGTAAGATTCCTATTATATATATTATTTCGTCGTTTTAGCGGATTTTGAGGATATTATAAATCCTAGTTAACGTCCCAAAGTGGACATGATAAATAAGTAAAAAAAGGGACGCAGTCCCGTTTGAAATGATTGAGGACGCAGTCCCTTTGAAAATAGATACTAAAGCAATTGGAGAGACGTAGTCGAGTCCGCATTTTATTATTATTCTTAAAACGTGTGCTAAAGCGTAGTTATTTTTGTTTTCAATTAAAGAAATAAAGACTTTAATTTGCCAATAATGGATACCGAAGAGGGGTCTAACTACGATTGTGGGGGTAACCCAAGCTCTGTCAGAAAACTTGGATGAAGGGTGTCCCTCGGGAGCAATACTACGGATTGTACAGCCTTACATGATATTAAAGTAATGACAATTAGGAGAAATTAGAATAATGAATGAATGAATAATGAATAAATTTGAATTTCGACTTACTTTAGCTTCTCTGATGTAAGGTATTGTCCCCGCCCTTCAGGCTCAGAATGAAAGTCGTTTGCAGAGATGCAAAGTAACACATTAACTGAACTTACGGCAACGTTCAAGTCCTTGACGCAGTCACTTGGAAACAAGCCCCCAACAACTCCAGGACCGAGTAACACAGAAATGTTCAGTTCTAATGTCTCATTCAATGATCATGATGAGCAGGCAGAGGATCAGGATTTTGAAATTAATAAAGAGGCGCAGAACTTACTGAAAGAAATTGAACGCCCAAATGAGTATGCCTGCCCATTGTCAACATTGTCAGCATCAATCTTCTCCTCGATCGCGAAGTACAGTAGCGCGAAGGACGTCCAAGAATACTGGAAAAATGTTTATATGACACCTGAAAACTGTAAGGAACTTGTTGTTCCATCAGTAAACCCAGAGATTTGGTCTGGATTGCCTCCTTTCGTGAGGACAGCAGATCTGAAGATGCAAACACTTCAGCAGCATATAGTTCGAGCACAAGTCGCACAGTCAAGGCTCATGGATCAGTTATTTTCGCTAATAAGCAAGGAGCAGGTGCAATTAGCCTTAGAGCCCCTACTAGACGCGTCCAAATCGATTTCACTGGGCCCTAATAAAACGCTTTTAACTTCTCCATATTGAAGAGCACCCCACCCATTCAAAAACCTTCAACTAATGGTGGCAGTTTTATCCGGGCAGCGTTCGCAGCAAAAGGTCTCCATGAAGACCAAATCAACATAATGCTGGGTTCCTGGACAAACTCCACAAAGAAAGAGTATGAGTCAGCGTTAGGGAAATGGAACGAGTTTTGCACTCACAAACGAGTGAATCCACTTTGTTCGGATGTCAATAGAGTATTGGAATTTTTAACAAAGATGTACCCTCAGGGTATTGGTTATAGTTCTCTAAACACAATTCGGTCGACAATTTCACTGACATTGCCGCCTGTTGACAATTATCAGATAGGTTGTTACACAATGGTTTCCAGATTCTTGAGAGGAATTAGCAATTTAAATCCACCCGCAAGGAGATAGTGTATGGGATGCTGGATTAGTCTTAGACCTGTTTTTTCTGCTATTCGGAGTGGGCAGCGATCTCAAACACTTTCATTAATAAAAATTTCCCAAGTTGTGTGTAAAGAGAACGATGTTAATTTATATTTATTGAAAGTCGAGTTAAAACGAGTCAGCCTGGTGCTGTGCAACCAAATATATACCTTCCACAGGAGCGTAAAATTTGTCCTGTATTAGCAATACATGAATATCTCAAGAGGACTGCCAGTTTGCGTGGAAAAACCGATCAGTTTTTTATATCCTTTAGTAAGTTTCATAAGGCCGTTTCAAACTATTATTCGTTGGTTCAAGATGTTAAAATTATCTGGAATCGATACTAATATTTACAAAGGCCAAAGTTTTCGACATGCTTCGACATCTAAAGCTTTTGATAAGGGTGTGAACGTCGACGTCATCTTTGCTAGTGCAGGATGGACCTCGCGTTCGAAAGTATTTACCAACTTCTACAAGTGTCAAATTGATTCTCGAGAAGAGTACGCCAAAAGTATTGTAAATTAATCTTTAAGTTTCCTTTTACCTTGTAATGTGTAAATAAAATTGTCTTGAGTGTTTTAAAAATATATGAATTGTTATTTGTTTATTATTCGCGAAGTCTCTTTGAACGGCTTCGAGAAGTAAGTATGTATGAGTCATTGTATGACCCAGAGGGTCTGGAGATGACGACGTACAATTGGAAGTCGGATGAGCCCGTAGGGCGAAATCCGACGTTAATTGTACAAGTCATCGTAAGACCCGAAGGGTCAGTTCCCTCCCTACCCTCCCTTTTTTAGGACTTCGCGAAGCTTATCTTCGAAGGACTGACGGGATCATGGACGGACACGGGGAGTTCAAGGAGCGGATTGTGAAGTGGTTTTGGTTTTGTATTTACCGCTTTGAACTGTGGCAGACCTCCAGCTACCTGACGGGGAGCTTCGAGAAGTAAGTATGTATGAGTCATTGTATGACCCTTCGGGTCTTACGATGACTTGTACAATTAACGTCCGATTTCGCTCTACGGGCTCCTCCGACTTCCAATGATTTGAGAACTAAGCGTCCGATGTAGTTTTTTGACGGTTTTTATACCCGCTAAACAAATATCTCTAACGGTTCTTTTGTCATGATAAATAGGTCATCAAGTGAACGTACCCGGCTACAAGCAACATAAAACAATTTATCAAATCTTCTCAAGTATTCTCAGATCTTAATTGCGTACTGAACCGTGATATGACTGTATGATTCAACTCGCATTATCTCATTACCGTTATGCGGAAATTTAGCACAGACGAGTGATGTTCCGAGTGGTACACTTCCGTCAAACAACCGTTTCCCCGTGTAATTAATAGAAGGAATTACGATAAGAAATAACGGAAATGATTTATCTTCCACAAATACAGCATGAACAAGCGCCAAGGATGAGGAGTTTACGAGGCCTAGATTTAACGCACAATTTTGATTTAATGAAACTTTCAAAGATGAACCAAACGTTAACGGGTAGAATGCCTTTAGGCACTATTTACATGAAAACGGTTCTGCCCTAGGATAAATAATTACTGTGCGAATTCCCATAGAAGCAACAACTTTCACATTATGACGATGGCATGAGTTGTTGGTAAAAAATGAGTCGAGTGTTCTACCCGTCTTTTATCATGTTCCGACATATTGCACAATATACTCGATGATAAAACGGATTTATCATGTTGCAGGAGAGTGTGAGTTATCATTCTTTCCAAAAGCGCCGCGAAATCGGGATCTCCCTCTGCGCGCATATTTTTGACATGGTAAGCTTATAGCTTGCATCTTGAAAAATCTTTAGGCCGGTTTTCGTTAACTTGCCATAGCTGGGAACTATTGCTGCAGATAGACTTATTGCACGGACATGAGGTAGCTAACCAACCAAGTCGCCGAACAAGCAAGTACTTATGCCAAGAGATCCCTCCCTCTTTGTAATTCTTGTAATTCTTTCAACAATTACTGTGAGCATTGGTGCTGGAAGCATACTTACCTGATCAACAATTATTAAAAGCACGTCTTTAAACGTCTTGTATATCTTTTAAGATATTTCCATATTAATAAACTGCTCATAGTTAAGATAAATGTTATGAATTCCGAGACTGAAATGAACTGTCTCGCATTGGAATTGCACCGTTCCTGCCCCAGTTGGAGACATGATGTCGAACGGGATGCGTTTCTGTGTACAGTGTTCTGCAAGCTTTATTATTACATGTCCCCTTCCACATTCCCCGGAAGCAAGC